>JAUMHH010177440.1:0-31944 GCA_032359455.1 Chlamys rubida
TGGTGATTAAAGTCCCATCAACGACACAGCTTTCAAAGAGGCTATATAGTGACAATGCCATGCAAATGTAAATATTATATTGTTGATTCAATGTTTCCAGAATAAAGATGTGTACAAATGTATCCCTTGAGACGTTCCAAGTTATCCACCATGAAATGGGTCACATTGAGTACTATCTGCAGTACAAGGATCAGCCCTGGCAATTCAGAGCAGGCGCCAACCCAGGTATATAGCCGAAACGCGAACATCTCTCTCCCAGGCGTTTACGATTTTATTTGGATTAATATTTTTTTATTCCGCTACTATGAAAATCTAAACCATATATTACATCAAATTCAAATGGCACATATTGCCAACTGGTGACAATAAAACGAAACTGCATGATCACTATGTAGACTTATAAAACATTTCTATTATTGTTAAATATGCATAACTCTTTGATGGTTTGGAAATTTAAGAATATTCCTGTTTCCTCTTCGGAAAAAAACACAGGCAAATAATGTTAGTACTTATATTATTTGTTTTACTACTAGCATCTTGTCTGGGTCGAAACTAAATTAGTGAGCAAAGTAACTTTTTTATTTTTTGTGCATTTTGTATTCCACGTGTATTCAAACAAGTGGTATACAAGACAAAACATTGTAGTGCACTCCAGGTAACATCCGTGTTAACACCAGTTCACTTCAGTGTTTACCCAGGTGTAATAGCGTGTACACTCAAGTTCACAACTGTGGTAATCCAGGTGCGCTAAGCTACAAATGTACCTTCAGTTAATTTCTGAGTTAATTTCTGTTCACAATATTTCAATTATTAGTCATTAAAAAAGGATTAATGTCTAGTTACTTCAAATTTTGACTTAATATATATAAACAAAATCCAGTGTACACTTTCCTTCGAAAATATCGAAAAAGTCAAAAACGCTCACAAATGAATTAGTTAATCATTTTTTTAAACTAGTGATTGAAATTGCTTCCACTTTCTAATGATTTATTAAAAACAAAATCGTTCTTAAGTACTTTTAAGCGAAATTTCCATTACGATTGCGAAAAAAAAAACAGAAAGAAAGAAAGAAAAAAAAAAGTTATTTTTTAACAAACCAATGAGAAAGTACTATTTTGATACCTTTGTTAATCTTTCTGTACTACTTGTGACTGTTTCAGGATTTCACGAGGCTGTGGGAGATGTCATGGCCATGTCTGTTGTAACACCTGCTCATCTGCACAAACTGGGGCTCCTCGACACTGTTGAAGAAGATTTTGGTACAGTGCTGTTTTTTCATTCGTTTCAACGCATTATATTCAATATGAATATAACTTTAAGTTTTTGCACGATTTTCATTTCGATACAATACTTGTTATTTCAGCGTCAAGCATATGATATTTTCATATATATAACAGTGATTTTTTTAAAACAAAAATCTAGCATACCTGTTTGAAAGTCAGTTTAAAGTACTATAGTGGTTGTTAAGTTTGTTTATGTTTTATATATTTTTATTGACAATAAAGACAAATATTAAGGATTTGTTTTCAAAATAAGACTAATGAAAAATAATAGCTGTAAACCTAAGCTAAGCCAAATCTTAAGTCATCAAAGATTGTTTACTGAACTTTGCATATTTTTTCAGAAAGTGATATAAACTTCCTGATGTCAATGGCTTTGGAAAAGATAGCGTTCCTTCCATTTGGATATCTAATTGACCAATGGCGTTGGAGTGTCTTTAGTGGGGACACAACTCCAGACGAATATAACAAGAAATGGTGGCAGTTGAGGTGAGTTACTAGGTTATTACCCTTTCACGAATTAAGATGTTCACAAAGTTTATTTGTCTAGTTCGTTCATGGTTACATGAAACCAATTATAAAAACTTTCTTATTTTATTAAATTCGTGTGTTTGAAGATAGTTACGCAAATTGTCAATACGAATGTTGAAAGATGCAAGTTAGATTGATCACTTGCAAAACACAGATTATATATTCTTTTTAATTTGGACAAATGTTGCTTATCATTTTAGATGTAAGTACCAAGGTGTTTCCCCCTCTCTCCCACGAAGTGAAGAGGACTTTGACCCTGGATCCAAGTATCACGTTCCTGGTAACACACCGTACATAAGGTAAATTTCAACATTTATACGACAAAGAATAGATTATAGAACAAGAGTGATTAATATAAGAAGAAATAACTTGCTTCATTATTGTTGTAAAAAAACAAAGTTAATATTTAACCGTATATAAGGTGGAAGTTCACACTATAGAAGCTACTCATTTGGTAAAGTTCAAATATTATTCGCCTCCCAATGGGAATATATTTGATTATAACAGTATGGAGGTCATGCATATTTTTAAACAAAACACAACCGATTTATACAGTTAAAGGTCCAATGTTCATTCGTCTCGGAGGTAAAATGTCTACTTTGACAATAAGATATTTGTTGCAGGTATTTTATTAGTCATGTGGTAGAGTTCCAGTTCCACAAGGCTCTGTGTGATGCAGCTGGACACACAGGTCCCTTACACAAGTGTGACATATATCAGTCAAATGAAGCCGGTAAACTACTGGGGTAAGTAGCCTAGGCCCCTATATATTAGTAATTATCAGTTTCGTGCAATAACTTTAATTGTATATAAAATAAATAAAGGATGATTTTTTGTGAAAAAGATAACTTCGGATTGCGTTTGAGGTACAACGATCAAATTCACTATGAATATGATAACAAAGTAAAATTGGAACTTCATATAGGGATTCACTGCTTAAATTGTTGACTTTGGATTTTTTTAAAGTTAAAAGTTGAAGGTCACAGTTACTTTTAATAGAAGCTTTCTTACTAATACCTTGTGGTAAGTCAAACCCGAGGCTTCATGACGGGACTTATTCTTGGATAACACCGAGGAAATTCTCATTGACTAAAGTAGAACATTTTAATTTAACCAACTTAAGTTCATCTAGTCCCTTAATTGATTTAATAAATCACTCAGGATGAGGATGGGCTCAGAGATTAGCTTGGTTTAAAATTAATACATATTCGTTGACCATGGATTATTATAATTGATAATTTTAGAATCTGCAACATTATTCTCCAAAAAGCTAAGTATGTCTAAAATGAACACAGATAGTGCGAAAAAAAGGATATATCGAACTGCAATTAAACTACAGATGCCATTCTTTACGATATATATTTTTTTAATCATACTATATTTTACATGACGTATTATTGTTCACTGCGAACTGATATGCAAGTCTCAACAGGTACATGTAAGTGTGAATAGAATTACTATTTTAATAATTATTTCAAATCACCATGTAGGGGTTTCTTAGCCTTATTAGTGCAACTTCAATTTTGAGAGTATACAATTCTTTGTACTTGTATCAAGAACTTTTGTTATAACGAGCTATTGATCGGCTCTCGAGATGCATGTTTATCCAATTTGAACGAGCATTCAATTGTAATTGTCATGTATAACAAGTAACCGGAAGCATTATGATTTGACTTTATCATCTCTTTGTGCAGGGATATGTTGAAGCTTGGGTCATCTCAATCTTGGCAGGAAGCCATGGAAGCTATCACAGGTCAAAGGTCAATGAGTGTGGAGCCGATCATAGAATACTTCCAACCTCTCATTGATTGGTTGACTAAACAAAATCTTAACAAACCAACTGGATGGTTGGACAAGTGCCAGCAGCCCCGTTCAAGTCTCATCAGTAATGAAGAGCTGGCAAGAACTTGGCTGGACAATTACAACAAGCAAGCTGGATCTAAACATCTGTTGGTTTCGAAACTCGAGTGGGAAAATTCAAACAATCCCGGGTCTTCGTATGACAATAATGAACTGGTAAAATTATCAATAGGATTTTCAATATGAATGTCTGTATATTTAACATGATATCATATAGCTCAGACGATATAATCAACATTAAAACTCTGGCGTCCTATTAAAATTGTATTTAACACTTATTACACATACATGTATTCTTCATCTGTTGACGGGTCAGAGTTTGAAACAAATATGCTGCTACATGACATGTAAATAAGAACTATATTGATTCTTCAGGAGGAAGCGCGGACAGACTTGGCTGCGTTTAATAGACAAGTATGGTTGAATGCATCTCGATTTGACTGGGAGGGTTTCACAGATATGGACCTAAAGCGTGAGGTCGGATACATAAGGGAGCAAGTTGGCATTCATGCATTAGCGGATCCAAACAAGCTTGAAAGGGTAAGAATATTTCTTTATATAATAAACTAAATTTATAATTAGAGTGAAATTATTATTCTTACATATTTTAAACATGTATATTTTACTTAACGGTGGAATAGCCATTTTTGATGAACGACACACGTAAATTGGAAACCATCCGGAAACTTTCGTCAAAGATAGAAATTTCATCATGATTTAGATTTAACAATAATGTATTTTTTTGCTTAAATTCCCGAAAATCTGTTTTAAATTTATTTGAATAAGGATGACAAATTTGAGAGCCTCTTATATTCCTATGATGTTCTGAATATCACTATTTTTAGTTATATTTGTTCGAAACGTTCATGATTTTTCTTTCAGAATAAATTGAATTAAAGACTTCATAATATGAAAATAAATACACAAGTATTTAAAATATCATATGATGGATTAATTTGTAAAATATCAAAGTACGCCTATTTAATACAGCCTAGCATTTAAATGTCCCTCTCCTAAACGTTTACAGTCCATAAATCAACTATAGATCGTCCAAAAAAACCAAAAAAATGCTACTCCCATACAATAACGGACGCTTGTGATCAAACGTAATTAGGTGTCCGTTTCTGGCAACATTTAATGAGATTACAAGGCCAGGTCACTACAGGTATGGATATCACCCATTATGAGTTCTAATTTTTTCATCGTAATACTTTGCTCCTAAATGTTCGCTATTGATATTAGTCAAATGGAAGGAAATTCAAAGCGTTTCCTTGAGCAGACTAGTTTTAAGGTCAATTTTATTTTATTTATTTTTTCTACTTTG
This sequence comes from Chlamys rubida, assembly GCA_032359455.1. NCBI lineage: Eukaryota > Metazoa > Mollusca > Bivalvia > Pectinida > Pectinidae > Chlamys > Chlamys rubida. The sequence goes on from JAUMHH010177440.1 coordinate 4,996, forward strand.
CAGCTGAATGCTCTCATACGAGACTTTAAGGACATACAGACTACAGGTACAGACTTTATTCAAACCAGTCATCTTAAACAATATATCAACAACCCAGATGTAAACTACTCGAATGTATCATTCTGTTTATGATAACATGTTATTTAAAAGTCGAAGGATGGAATCATGATGCAACGTTTATCTGTGTTTAATATCAAATATATGTCCTGAACATATTTGTAAAGAAAGATTAATTTTACCCACCAAAACTCATTAAATCAAAATTTGGTAAAATGGTTTGTTTGCATACAAATGTTTGTAAATTACGTAGATCAATATTTTCTACTTATGTTTTACTATTTATGTCTAATTTCCTATCAGATGTTTTGAAGAAATCACTGGCTACCAACAGGAACTACAGTCAGCTCAGCACAATATGGCTGTCGGGTCAGAGGGGTGACAGTGATAATGGCAAGGACAAGTATGCAGGGATTGTCGAGCTCAGCAATGAGGCAGCTAACGAGTTTGGTAATTCTAAAATTTTCATTAAGTTGTAACTTGTTGAAAGCTGTCTGAATATTAAATGTTTGTTTCTTTACAATGAAGTATATAATACTGACATCTAGTAAGCAAGGTTTTGAAACCTCCATTATTAAAAGTTTAACTTATTTTCTACAATTACAATTAAACATTGTTAATGCCCGCAACTAGAAAAAACCATGGGAAGTGTAATTAGAATTGTTAAACCCTCAATGGAATAGCTCGGTAGTAACTGCGGCTAAGATAAGTGATATACTTTGGACGAAAACGTTTTTGCCTGTGTGTTTGCTGAACAATTTATTTCGGACGATTACAGGTTTCATGGATACGAGCGAGTTTTGGAGAAGTCAGTATGAAAGCAAAACATTCCAACAGGACATGGAGGGATTGTGGGAACAAGTGAAACCGCTTTATCAGGAGCTTCATACTTACGTCAGACAGAAGCTGAGAGCATTTTACGGTGCAGAGCGTTTCCCGGTATCTGGACAAATACCTGCACATATTTTAGGTAGAAGATTGTGTCTGTACGCAAATGTAAACTAAACCCCAAGTAACAAAATTAAAAAACTATTAGAAGAATTAAGTGAAAGACTACATCAGGTTTTTGAACATTAGTCAATGACTCTGGAAGAATGAATAGATTTAATAGAATTGCAAAACGATAGTTGCCTTTTGATATTGAACTGGAAACAGTACATGGAGGTGAGAGGTCATCTGCTTCTTGATGAGAGAAGTTTGTAATAAGAAAACAGAAATAACACAGTAAGTGATAATAACAATAATAATTGAATCTATTAAAATACTTTTAAAACCATCCTTCATCCCGGAAATAGCAAGTTCAAAATAGTGCCAGATACAATAACTTTAAAAAAATTCTATTCCAGAATTTTAATTAATGTTTTAGACAACGTGTGGATGTTAATCATCATTAACGAATTTAATTAAATTTCCTGATGTTTAAAATTATTTCTTTTTCATATGACCTTTACATTTTGTGAGCTTTCTTCTGGATTTAGGGAAGTTGATGGGTGGGAATTGGCAAAACCTGAACGACCTTCTGATGCCTTATAGGGACATAGCTGATACTGACATAACACCAAATCTCAATGCCAGGGTAAGTATAACTTGAATAACTGATGTTGACATTACTCTGATTCTTATGGCGTGGTAAGGTATATCTGGTTTCGACATTAAAACTGGTCTCGAGGATGGACTAGATATAGCTTATGTAGACATCACACCGGATTGTAAGTAAAGAATTGTTGAAGCTGATATTGGTTATTTATAGTTTATATATACCAAAGTAGATGTAGCCGAAGCTGATGAGTATAGATATATTGAAAAATTCTCAAGTAGAAACAACTGGATAAACAAAACAAATTATTTGTGATCGAATTGTCACCAACTCTGGTAGGGGATGATACATTGTAAATAGAATGCAACGGATCTAAATTGTTGATTTAATCATTTTTTCTTCGGTCATTTTAATTGTTCAACTGTTTATTATCAAGCTTTGTCATAAATTTAACAACTTTTTTATTTTGTTTGTTTACAGAATTACACAACGGAAATGATGTTTCATAAGGCAGAAGAGTTTTTTACGTCTATCGGACTACCAAAGCTTCCAGTCTCTTTTTGGGAAAAGTCAATATTCATGCGACATTCAGAAGGTCAAAATGCTAATTGTAGTCCTTTATATTTGAACCTGGGATCAGACGACGTCAGGTAATGATGGAAACATATTGATGATACGTTGTTCGGTTGATAAGTTAACATAATATTGTAACAAAAAAAGAAAAAAGAAAAGAAAACTAATAATAAAAAAGACACCGCCTTTGACATTTTTCGCCGGTTCCTTTGATAACATCGTTTTTAAAAAAGTATTGATTAAAGGATTTTCAGTTGAACACTTATTGAAAAAAATATGTTATTGTTCTGCAAATTGGAGGGTAAAACGCGAGAATATTAGGCATTTACTTTCAAACTAAAGATAGATACCTTCTATTGTGGAGTCCAAGACATAAACTTAAGGGTCTCCTGTGAGTTAAGTGCGATCATTTATATGGTTATATACATGCTAATAAATATATCTAAAATTGAAATAATACTATTAGTATTACATATTTTCAAAATGTGGTATTTTTTTCATAGGGTGAGGATGTGTACAGATGTAGACCAGGAACATTTCGTGGCTGTTCATGAGGAGTTGGCACGTATCCAGTACTCAAGGGCATACACAAGGCAGCCATTCAACCTCCAGGGGGCAGCAAATCCAGGTAAAAAGACATTTCAACGTCACCTAAAGGTCACTATTAAATTTGTAATTGGCTTATAGACGTCTGTGTTAATATGAGGCACTATATTGTTATGTCAAATCGTTGTTCCTTGACATACAAACCCATTATTTGTTGTGCCTCTGTAAATGTCTTAACGTTTTTGACACGAAATTGGAAAAGGACAGTTATACAATCTTGTTTAAACATGGTGCAAGGATCCTGATTGGCTGGCAAAAAGATGTATTATATTTAAATTCAAAGCCAAACGTATATGAAATGATTTCGGTATGCCCAAATGCAACTATTCTGTATTGTAGGTTTTGCTGAAGCTGTTGCAGGACTTGTAGGATTGTCTGTTTCTTCGTCAGAACATCTACATCACATTGGACTTCTGGAAGCTGCTGCAAACAAAACAGGTCCTCATTCACAATTACAATGCTTGACATTCAAATATAAACGTTCATCGTTTATTGTGGATTTTTAAAAAATTATATCAAATGTTGTTAATAAAGTATACCAACACGTTAAACGTTAAACTGCAGTATCACCATGGTCACTATTTTGAAGAAATTGTTTCAGTAACTTTCAAAATAAATATTCTGTAAAAATCACTCGTTGCCATACATTTCACAAAATAGTTCTTGTTCGAAATTTAGATGCTTGGAAATGGAAAACATACAGGAATCGAACTCGGGAAACTTTACATTGCAAAGTCTACACTTTACCACTAGTGTCATACAAAAATGAACAAGCAAAACATCAACATTAGTATATAATTGATGTACAGAATAGAATATGAAGAACTTGGCTAGGGAAGTAACTATAAGCAAGAAAAACGTCCTTTTAGTTGTACATCTTGTATATAAATGGGCGAATACTACAAATAAAATAAATCTGAATGGAAGTTTTCTTCGCAATTATAGCTCATGCTTTGGTACCTTTTACCTTACGGATTAGGTTATTAATATTATATTTCAGAAGACATGCTAAATTTCTTGATGAGAATCGGTCTTAAGAAAATACCATCCCTTCCTTTTGGATATGTTATTAACCATTGGCAACGTAGTGTGTTTAGTGAGGAGACAAAACCTGAAACATATGATGAAAAATGGTGGAAACTCAGGTAAATATACTTAAAATTCAATTGTGTTATATGAAAACCAACGCTTTGCCACGGTATTGTTATTTTCATAAAGACAGAAAAATATTATAACATTACATTTCATGCGGAATATTCATTCAAAGAGTATAAGATAGTGTGTCCGTTTTTGTTAGTTTTTTTAATCTTGCCAATTTGTGACAATTTCCTTATATGGATTGAACGGCGTTTTTTTTAATTTTTATGCCGGTATGAACGCAAATCGGTTACATTCATATTGCATGCAGCCATGGAAGTAACCGATTTGCGGTCATACCGGCATGAAAATTACAAACACGCCGTTCAATCCATATATTTACATTTTTACTATAGAAAAATTGTTAACTATCATTCATTTGTTCTTAAATAACTTATTTATTTACTGCGTTTTGTATATACGTCGTCCTTGAAACGACATTGGCGCCAGTAATTAACCGTAGTCATCTGATCGCTTGACGCAGGGGCATTCTCCTCGTTATCCGCAGCGAAGCGTCAAGACCCTCTTTGAACAAGGTTAATATATGACGTCATACGTAAATAACGTTTTACGTCACAGTTTTTGGTTTCATACTCAAATGAAATGCATTTCTGCTGGTAATGTCCATATAGCTGTTTGCAGCGCAAATGTAAATATATATATATGAAGAGGAGGAGGAAGTGGAGGAAGTCACCTATTTGTATGTTACGTTTACCGTAAAAGAATGTGTTGTACAAATAGGACCATAGTTAATTTTCCCCAAAGTAATATATTTCCAAATAGACCAATCTCTTTCATAACTTCGTGGAATATCTCACATTAAATAATAAACCTGTTTACGAATTAACACAGGTGTAAGTACCAAGGATTTTCTCCACCCGAAGATGAAATTGATGCTGGGTTTTTCTACCCAGGAACTGAAGATCATGGCAGCATCAACATGCCTTACATCAGGTAAACAACTTGTTTCTTACGTCACAGATTGTACTTTAGATTGTTAGTTGACTAGTTTTTAAAGTAAAAGAAAAGAGGGGATTAACATGTTTCATATTGCTGACAGAAAAACAAATCATGTAGCTAAAATCATTGCGCTGATATATTATCACGCAAACTTAAAGACGACATTCATATACACAAAAAATCAAAACCTACATTGTCAGGATTAAACGATAGTACCCCTACAGTTTCGGGGAAATAATACTGCTGGTGAATCACAGTGCATGTTATCATTAAAGTCGCTCATGCGGGGCACTTGAAGAATCGGGTTTTTTTCCTTCTTTGTCGTTTGCTTTGGGGACATTAAGAGAACCAAAATAGATCTGCGGCACCAATTGCCACACCTTCTATCTATTTTATCCCTCACCTTCCTACTTTTTTCGGCGTCTACTTCATCACCCGACTTCATATGATCCTGGTTGTTGCATGGACATGACACAGCATGCCAACAAACATACTTCTCGGGGCATAGTAATGATTCATATGTGATAAGTGAAAAGTATGAGTCACGAAATGTTGGAGTTTGCTTTGATTTGCAGGTACTTTGTTGGAACAGTGCTGGAGTTCCAGCTACACGAGGGACTATGTAAAGCTGCAGGACACACTGGTCCTCTACACACATGTGACATATACCAGTCAAGACAAGCCGGAGCTTTATTGATGTAAACATACTTATTCGTTTTACAAAACTTTTTTTGTGATTAACCGTTTTATTAACATACATTTTATTTAACAGAAATTCTTTAAAAACGAAGTTGTTTTTTCTATCTTAATCGTGCAGGCATTTAAGAAATATTTTTATTTTGTAATACATACACCAATTTACCTTTTCTAGGCAAATGTTAGAGTCGGGACGTTCGCAACATTGGCAAGACATCCTTGAAACATTGACAGATCAGCGACATATTGATGCTGCTTCTTTAGTTAAATATTTTCAGCCACTTTATGATTGGTTAAAAAAACAAAACATGGATCAATCAACTGGCTGGGATGATGATTGTTCCGCCTTGACAATTGGAGAAAAGGCCAGTGATTGGTTGAAATCATACATTCTGGAAGCAACAGATGTGTACAGAAATAAAATCCTGTCTAAGTGGAATTATAGCGTAAATATCACCGCTGACACAGCAGCAAAAAAGGTAAGTACATGTTTCTCTAATAGCAAAATATTTATAAAAGAGAAAATTAGAAAGGAAATTTCAAAACGCTTTGTTAAACTTAATGCTAAAAAAACTAAATGTTTTTAAAGTGGTTATAACACAAAATATACGTACTGAATGAGATATTGCGGTATAGACCCAAAAAGCATTGTAATTGTTATTTTGGGATAACAACAACTTCGGATATTTGCGAAATCGCATTTTTAATCCCCCAACCAACCAACCAACCAACCAACCAACCAAATAAATATATAAAACCAATCAATATAATTTTATACAATAAAATAAAATCGACAAATGAATAAAATATGATATTAATGTAACAATATTGTCATGCCTTTAATACAAGATTTGTCCATATGTCATTGCAGATCACTTCTGTACTGAACACCGCAGAGTTTGCCAAACTATCAGCGGAAGAGGTATCCACACTCCACTGGAAGGAACTCGCAGATCACGATACACAAAGACAGTTGAAGACAATTACTCAAATTGGAACAAGTGCAATGAATGACAAGGCGAAACTTAAACGGGTAAAGAATATTATAACTCAAAACAAAATATGTTTTGCCTTATGTATCGAGTTTTAATCACTATTTGATGCTTCAGTCACATACAGGTGATATGGAGAATCGTGTGGATTAATATCGGACAAAATATTGTTATCTAGTAGTTTTCAAGCTTTCTCGACTCAAAATGTCTCTGAACACAGTATGAAATGTCGCATCCCCCGGCTATCTATCTCGCCTTTAAATCCCTACCCCCTTTTAGATAAGACAAGATTTAAAGAAAATTGCGACGAAACAACATTTGGACAAGAAGATCAAAAAATGAAAAAATGGAGGGATTTTAACCAAAATTAGTCAGAGGAATCCAGAGGAGTCAATGGTTAAACATTATGAGTGTTATCTCAATTCCTCTTAAATCAACCCTATCTTAAGCGCTAAGAGACATTGTAAGTTAAGGGGCGGACCTTATCACATGACCAGTTGTTATGTGTGAAATTTGAGATGTCCTGATTAGGCCTCTGATTGACTGAGACATTTTCTACTTCACAATTTCATCTGACTAATGTGATAAAATTTATACATATGTTGACGGCTTTGAGGAAGTGTGTTTCCTCTAAACTACAAACAGGATATGTATGATAATATTAAACTCGATCCGAACTGAAACATTTTGATTTATTCAACTTATTCTCAATTCCATCAGACATCGTGCAACATTTCTATATCACTGTCTATAGCACTTACTTAGTGCTGTTATTTTGATTATTTGAATAAATTGAAAAACTGGTGACCATGGTCTTGAGTTTGCGGATACATTACAAGAAGTAAGTGACATATGCCCAATGAGCCACTTGTTTAAAGTATGCTACATACAGATTGTGTTAACTTTAAAACACTCTATTCTCGCAAATAACGACCTCATAAAAGGGGGAAATACTATTTATGTTATCATATTCAGGGCTATGCTTAACACCTAAGCTATTTGTCTTATTATTGGTTAGTTGTACAATGTCCAGTCAAGGATGGAGAGTATGTACAAGAAAGGAAAAGTGTGTTTGACACCTGACAGGTGTCTCGCTCTAGAGCCAGGTAAGTAACCTACCAAAAATAATTTAACCTTTTCTCTTTCGGTTCTCCAAATGCTTTCATTATTTAGTGTGTATATATTTCTGTGTATATCTTCAACGTAATAAAAGAAATGCTGATATGGAGTTCTGGAAACCGTTGAGCAATTATTTGATATTATGAACACTCAAAATTATGAAATGAAGTTAACAGAAGAAGAAAAAAAGGAACAAATATCAGTCCTTAAATAGTTAGTTGTCAGTGCTTTAATTATTGCCTTTTATAAGACTCTCGAAAAAAAAGTGTAAACTACAAGAGAAAGTTTATAATTTGACAAAAATCATTTAGCTGTACTTTGATTATCTATTGTTCAAGAATCAACATTTGATTTTACCTAAATAGTTTGTCCGAATGTTTACCAGTGCCATCGTTCAGAATATTTTCTTTTCGAATCATTGTTATTACTAAAAGGTAACATTGTATCAGAACCTTTATACGTTATTAGAAGTTTGTGGAAAATACTGATATATTGATATCATTGATATGACTATAGGTTTGACTGAAATTATGTCGTCATCAAGAAACAAAACTGTGTTACTGAATGCATGGAAGGGGTGGAGGGCAACAACACGCAACATCAAACCATATTACAACGAGTTTGTCGACCTGTCTAACGAGGGAATCAGAGATCTAGGTACGGTACAGCTTGCTAATCAGTATCTTCTGTTTTATATAATGCCGATGATAATATTGCTTAAATCATAAATTGAAAATAATCCAGCTCCTCAAATAAGTCATCTTTTATCTGAAACTAATTTTTGAAAGACTGTAGGACTAAGACACTTTGTCTAAACACAACCTATCACAAGAAATATTCTTCTCAGAAAAAAAGAAAAGATGTGACCATGTTACAAGTTTTGTATTCTACCCGTTTTTCCAACGGTTGAAATCATCTTGCTAATAACATATTATATATTTGTTAAACGTTGACAACTGTTTTAGGATACGAAGATACTGGTGAATACTGGAGATCAAATTATGAGTCCCCAAACTTTGTATCCAACCTTGAGGACTTGTGGACACAGTTAACTCCCTTGTATGAAAATATCCATGCATACGTGAGAAAGCGATTAGGAAAGGTGTATGGACTGGAAACGTTTCCAACCACTGGTCACATCCCTGCTCATCTCCTTGGTAAGCTTTGACATAATTGAGTGGGAAAGGATTTGCTTCTGATTTAAATAAATAATTTCAATATTCTATGTCTATATTATTGATCTATCTTTGTGCATTTCGGAACGCTTTTTTTCTTGTCAGTTTAAAGAGCCATTGCAACAGTGGCAAAGTTTGTATGTACTGGTATATACTTAGAAAGTCCACCAAGCTATCACTTTTATGTATTACTTGCTGATACTGCACAGTGCTGCTAAAGGAAGTACGATGCCTTATTCGTGCTGTTGTTTTAGACAATTTAGCGTTGATATGAAGCATCTGTAGGAAACAAATGTAGTATGATATATTGGTATAGTCGTATTGGGGTCGGGGGACGAGGGCATATAGGGGAAATTGGCGGGATATCACCTTCAAACAACTTCTTCTCCTTTATGGCTGTTGATATTAACCGTATTGAAGGACAGGTTCTAATAAAGAAACTGAATATACAATTTCGTTTTCAAAAGTCTACTCATCCCGAAGACAGCAAACATCATAACCGGCCCCAAATTAAGGCAAATTTAGTCAATTAGATCTTCAAAAGTTTACTCCTTCTGGACGACTTCACTGATTGTTACCATATGTAGTTTGAAACGTCACTGGACAAGCGACTATACTTTGTATAAAATAAATTTGTGAGACCTGTTGAGAACAGTCTGCTAGGTAAATAGTTTGGGCATGCTTCCTTCCTAGTCCTCCGACGTATTTTAAATAAATGTAAATTGTACTGCCGCTGGGGCAGGAGGTGGAAGCTCCCGTAGAAGAAATTCGTGAGATTAGAATTAATAACTGTTATGTTGAATTTTGAGAAAGTCCATTTATTGTAGTGGGATTTTTCAAACGCAGTGCAGCAAGAATGAAAAAGAATTGAAATGAATATATCTAGTTTTGTTACAGGCACCATGTGGGGCCAATCGTGGGGAAATATCTACGACCTGGTTATCCCATATAAGGGAAGTGAAAGTGTGGAAGTCACACCGGAACTCAAACGTCAGGTTAGTCCACATGCAAGAACACCAATATCTAGAATGCCTACGTGCAAGAACTAAAATTTCGGGTTAATTCACACTTAAAAAGCTCCAAAGTAAAATTTGTTTGCAAGCAATAACGCAATAGTCAGGAAGTTTTACATACATACAAGAACAATATCGTCAGGTTAGATCTCTGGTAGGAACTCAAGTATCAGTTAAGTCAACATACTTGAACTAGTCACAAATGCTCGAGCCTTAGGTTAATTCACACACAAGAAATCAGGGTTGGTCCATATACAAAAATCAAACATCGGGTTATCCGAGGTGCAAAAACGAAAATCTCAGCCAACTCCACTTGCATGAGCACATACTGCACAATATCACACATTTAAGCTAGGATCAGAGCGCAGATTTTTCAAAGACATATTCCTACTTACACCTTACATCTTGTTTGATATTTATTTCAAACAATGCAGTTACTTTCTGATCACATAAATCAAACCATGTGCAAAATATTCTGTCATAATTGTAAAAATCCTAGTAATTCAGAACTTTAAAAAACTTCTACACGTGTGTTTCATAAAGAACATGCATGTACGACAATAGGGCATACATTCGATGCCTGTGTTCCGATAAAGGATGGTTGTGTTTTTATAGGGGTACACTGTTACACGGATGTTCAAGACTGCCGAAGATTTTTATGTTTCTTTGGGATTATCTCCCTTGCCCATGTCATTCTGGAACAAATCCATGCTGGAAAAACCGGTTGGTCGAGATGTTGAGTGCAAGCCATCCGCTTGGGACATGTTCAATCAAAGTGATGTCAGGTAATGTATTTGATCATTTAGCTTGTTACATTAAATCATATTGTAAATTGTATTTGTATAACATAAACATTCTTGTCACATGTAACTGTATTAGCTAAAAGATAATATATTTTTCCTGAATGGCAAATTATATATTTCCGGCACAATGCAGTCGAGTGTGAATGGCTCCGTAAATGGAGATGTGACACGTACATGTAGCGGTTTATCTCCAAAACATTTGAGGTGTAAATATAGTAAAGTATCACTAGGGAACATTCATTACAGTGATTTCACTAGACATGGATTAGTTGTAGTTACACTGGTACAAGGATACAATAATTAGCTCACCTGGTCCGAAGGGCTTTGTGAGCTTATGTCGTACTGCGGCGTCCGGCGTTCGTCCGTCAACTTTATTTTTTGAACGACTTCTTCTGAAAAACTGGAGGACCTAGGGTCATGATATTTGGGCAGTAGGTTCCTCATTAAAATAACCCTGACCTACCTTCAAGGTCACAGGGGTTACATATGTTAAAAACTTCAAAGAACAATATCTAAAGAACCATTTGGTCTAGAGTCATGATACTTGGGTAGGATATGTAGACCAGCTGTGTGAATCGTTTTCTTAATTGCAGTAATGAGGTCAAAGGTCAACTGAAAATTCCTTAGGAACCGTTTACGAGATGTTAAAATGTCTTGTGTTCTAGTTACCAAATTTTGTCTGAAGTTACCTATGTGTCAGTTTCATGTAACAAAAGAAACAGGTGAGCGATACAGGCCCTCTTGGCCTCTTGTTACAGTGTAAAAATGGTTTCCTCAGTTTATACTTACAAATATAAATATTTCAATGCAGAATTAAAATGTGTGGAACTGTCAACATGGAGAACCTGTTAACTATTCACCATGAGATTGGACATATACATTATTCCCTACAGTATATAAATCAGCCAATAACATTCCGGCGAGGAGCCAACCCAGGTAATACTTTACTCTCGAAAATGTGTATAGTCAAAGAGGACGTCAGCAACGTAAAGAAAACCAGTAACAAGACGTCAGCAATGTTAAGTAAAACAGTAATAAGACGTCAGCAATGTTAAGTAAAACAGTAACAAGACGTCAGCAATGTTAAGTAAAACAGCAACAAGACGTCAGCAATGTTATTTAAAACAGTAACAAGATATCAGCAATGTTATGTAAAACAGGACATCAGCAATGTGAAATGAAATAGTAACAGGGCGTCATCATAGGAAATCAAAAAAGACGTCAACAGTATAAATCACACAAGACATCAACAATAAAAAGTAAATGTAAAATCAAACAGCACTTCAGCAATGCAAAATTTTAAAACGTAAGAGAACGTCAGCGATATAAAGTAAAATTGTAATATGATGTAGCAATGAGAAGTCAAACAGAACGTTACGTGTAACACAAAAAGGTCATTACATAATTCCATCCATCCGCCAGTATAAAAGTTATATCAAATATATTACCAAATGCCTTAACGTTGTAATCGCCTGTGTATGTCTTACATTGATCGTTCATATTAGCTGTTTGATATGATGATTAAGTTGTAAATAATATCCCGAATTTGATAAATCATGAACAGCATAACCTGAAATGGGACTTTAATATTAAGTCAAATTTATTCCAGGTTTCCCTGAAGCAATAGGTGATGCCGTAACATTGTCTGTTTCCACACCATCACATCTTAGAAAAATCGGGCTGGTTAATACAAGTTCCCAACAGGATGATTTCAGTAAGTCATATATTGACCCTTATTATTTGCTAACTGATGCTTCGACATTGATATCTATTTTTACATTTAAGAATTGGTTTTTCGAGATGCCAACACATATATTTATAGCATAAAGATATGGTGACAACAGGTTTGGAAAGCAAGCATGGTATGTTAATACTGCATGTGGCTAGACTAGGGCTAGTACAAACATTCAAGTCTGACAAGTCTGATTTTTTTTATTTAGAAGCGGACATTAATTTTCTCATGATGATGGCTCTAGAAAAGATTGCATTCCTGCCCTTTGGGTATTTGGTTGACCAGTGGCGATGGAGTGTGTTTGAAGGGGAGACAACTCCTGAACAGTACAATGAAAAATGGTGGCAGCTCAGGTGAGCCTTTATTTTGATAATATAATAGTAACAAGTATACTTGAAGGTATATATTTCATAAGGGCAACTTTATCATACAATCATGCATTGTTACACAATTATTTACCATCAAGGCACAATATACGGCTGGATAATCACAGTGTTTACCGTAGTATAAATAGTTTATCGTAGTACATGTACCACACCACGTACTCATTTGTTATCATGGTAATGTGTATTGGTTGAATTATTTACTTTGTGGTTCATAATATTAAGATCTAATCATGATACGTCATAAATAGGAATGACATATCTCGCAATTCGAGTCTGTATACACACGATTGCTTAAAATGCATGCATGAGCTATATTGTCCTAGTTCATGATTTAACGCTCACTCTCGCTAATGTATCATTTATATTCGAGTTGTATATTGTATTTAATATGTAGATACATGTACTTATAATGTACGTCCATTCACTCACAGATGTAGATATCAGGGTGTGTCTGCACCTCTGGAGAGAACTGAGGAGGATTTCGACCCTGGGGCGATATATGATATTCCAGCCAATAAGGAATTCATCAGGTAAACTTTACTTGCCTTTTTGGTACCTAATTTTGTAAGTTTCTGTGGTATATTAGATGTTATGGTCAGATCAATTATATAACATTAGATATATATGTATTTTATTCCTTCATTATCGTAAGTTAATTGCAGCCATCATTTCAATGAATCTGGCACAGACAGCAAATGCAAGTCCTTGGAAACCTTGTAATTTGTTTTACATTTTTGTGAAACTAAGGTATTGCTTTTCCGGCGGCGACGGCGGCGCCAACATTAAGTTTTTGCGTTTAAGTTAGTTACACCGAAAGTATAAGCGCAAGACCAACCACACTTGGAGCATATATGCATCTTAGGTAGTACATCTCAACCCATGCATCAAATGCTGGATGTTAAAGAGTTACCTTTCATGGTCCATTGACTTCGTCAGCATCTTCATCAACAAGGTTTTGCTTTTAAGTTCTCTGAAACTTTAAGTGCTAAACCAACCAAACATCACAAGTGCATTGATGGTCAAAGCGGGGCACAGGCGAGAAATATCAATCCGAATGGCTTGTTTTATTAATATTTGCAGTCGACTAACATTCATTTTAAAAGAAATCCTTTAGTAAAATAAGTGTCGCAGAAAGTCAAAGTCTTTTTTATTTCTCTTTCGTCTTTCTCCACAGGCATTTTGTCAGTTCTGCAATGCAATTCCAGTTCCACAAGGCCCTATGTGACGCAGCTGGACACACAGGTCCCCTACACAAGTGTGACATATACCAGTCTAAAGAAGCAGGTAAACTACTGAGGTAAGTACCGCTATTAAACTGTGACATATATATCAGTCCGAGGAGACTAAGTTGTCGTAGGTGGATGGAACACAGATACCCTAACCACATGTCAAGTGACACAGCATAAACGTCTTGTATACGTTTAAGGCTGTGGAAAAACTAATGCAGTGAGTCACGCTCACCTATCTATTACTTTAATCAGGCAGACAAAATATTATAAAATAAAACATTTAAATACACGTACTAATTGTAACAATAGTATGTGACATGTTTGAAGAAGATATAACATTTCTATGGTTTTGTACTCGCTACGCTAAAAGCAATTGCGTGTATGCAAGATTATCATTCATTTTTTAATTTCCCTTTTAGAAATTATTAAAATTTAAACGTTTTAAAAAGCCACCATTTTCATCAATGAGTGAATAATAATTATAAGCATACGAAGAATATCGATGTAAGTAGTTGGAAAAGTTCGACATATATATTTTGTCCATTTTCTTACACCGACATATTTTCCAAACAGGTAAGTACGTATTTTACAAAACAGCAATTGATGCGTTCTTATTCTTCTATTTGGCATTTAACAGTGACACTCTAAAACTTGGGTCATCTGTTCCCTGGCCAGAAGCTATGGAGAAATTGACAGGTCAACGTAAGATGGACGTCGGACCGTTACTTAAATATTTCCAACCTCTTAGTGACTGGTTACAGACAGAAAACTACCGGGAACGTCCAGGCTGGTCACATGCCTGCCCCACTCAAAGAGGAATAACTCCTGAAAGGAAAGCTTGTGCTACTTCTGGGACATCTCATAAAAACACTCCAGTAACGTCCCTTCTGTTTGTGATCGTATTATGTAAACGTTTTGTAGTCTAAGGTAAATATCATTACATGGTATTATATACAAATATGGTGCTTATATAAAAAAGAATACAATTTTTAAAAAAAAAAAAATAAAAAAATAAAAAAGAATATGTAAAGATTTTTACCAAAAGGTTTAAAATGATTTTTATACAGGAGAAAGATTCATTTACTTTTCAGAACAGTCCATTTCATCAGGGATTGTTCAGTGATTTTGTTATTACAAAAGGTTTTATCGTATTTAAAAAAGATGTAGATGTTTTGAGTGACCGATATTTATATTTCCAACGTGGATATTCCTTTCCGAGATGGCGTCCAGAAATTTCTACGGGGAGAATTTAAATGTCTAATTACTAAAATCAAGAGTAGTATGCATCAATGATGAGGACAAGACCCTGTCAGTTGAAATGGTACTTGAAAGAAACTATAATTTTTGAAATAAAACGTTAATGTTTAAAGACTTATCTCAGAACGTTAATTTCTGAATGCGTTTTGATTAACATCAGCACATTATCTCATACACCCTTTCCAATGCAACCAAGAGGGAATTCCGAATCTAAAACCATACTCAGGATTCGTTGATTGAATTGCCAATCAGCGTTCGTTTATTCCGGATCATAGCCCTGACCTTTAAACTTTTCAATGAGCGCTGTCTAGCGGAGTGAAATGGTACTTTATGCAGGTATTCTAGCCCAAATACCTTACAGAAAAAAACCCACTAAAGATGAAGTTAGATCAAAGGTATCAGTGCCTATTGCTAGTATGATTACTTAGAATGAAGAATGTAGCTGTTACGAATATTTATTAGATCTTGTATTGCGGGATTCTCATTTGTCAAATTCAACATGATCATAAAGCATCATTTCTTGTCAATCAATTAAAAGAATATGTTCTTTTCTAGAATATGTTCTGAAGAGATGAAATAGCAAGTTACAAATTTAATGATATGCATATATGTACAAACTCTAGCGTCACTGTATAAATAAGCAGGAACATACTGTCCTGTAAGAGGCGATCCTAATCATTATCAGGGATTTCTTGGTGTGAGATAAAATATTTATCACTCACAATACAAATATTCCGGCATCTTAAACTTCTTCAAGGGCAAAATCAAAGGTAATGTTCTCCTCTTCAGAAATATCAAGATGGATGTTATATTGATTCACCGTTGACTTTCGCCCTTGAAGCAGGTCCACGAAGCCGAAATAGTAGTACTATGAATGATATTATATTTGATTGTCTTTTACATATGTAGATCATGTATTGTATAATATTTGATATAACTTTCACAGTGTTGGATGAAATGTGAGCGGTAGTGAGAAAGTTGTCTCTTGAATTTTATCTTTTATGTCATGACGTGAAATCCACAATTGTCGTAAAATTATGTTTTCCACTTAAATCAACAACTTGCCCATTGAAACTGACGTGTTTTAAAATAAAAAGTTCCAATTCTGTTTTGTAACAGTGAAAATGATTTAAGACTGTCCTTCTATATTAGTTTTCGACAAAATGGCTAGAATAACAAATTTCCTACATACCAGCGGTCAAATAACAAATTTCCTACATACCAGCGGTCAAATAACAAATTTCCTATACCAGCGGTCAAATAACAAATTTCCTACATTTGTACATACCAGCGGTCAAATAACTAGTTAAGTATATCATGTTAAGAACAAGGTTTTGGACAATAATGTCAACACGTGGTTGAAAGAAGTTGAAGCGTTTCCTATATTATGCAATAAAATATTTATTACTGTTTCTATAAAAATTATTGATGTTTTTATGGGGCTAAACGCTGTGCTTGACATATCATTACAAAATGTGTACATTTGCGTAATACTGTATCAGGAAAAGCAATGGTAGAATTATGTTTTGAAGTTAATTATGTTGCCTCTGAAAATTTTCCTCTTAAAACATAAACACAATGAGACTGATAAACATATGTATATACATATATATAAATAATATTATAACTTCACTATGTATATACATATATATAAATAATATTATAACTTCACTATGTATTGCACTTGTTTATGTGTGATGAAAATTTAGAATACACTGCATATTATTTCCATCACGGACATGACATCGAAACGATGGAAACGTTGTAAAAACCTATTTCATACAGTTATTTGTTGAATGGTGTTTTAAGAGTTAGATAACATATATCAAAACACACTCATAGATGAGAATGTTGAATAGCGTAGGATGTCTTTATGCAAGACTTTAATTTTGTAATGAATGCTTGATTATGTATGAATGTAAATGATAGATTAGACATAAGTCTTTATTATGATAAAAATTATACATAAATCATTTAGGACCGTGGAGTTCTTGTCGCTGATAACATTCCGGCAAGGTAATGTGAAAAACCTCAGAAATATTGAATATTTTATATATCTGAAATTCGAGCAAGACATCTTATAAATGTGGATGAGAAAGGAGTAACAAACATTAATTAAAGAATATTAATATTTTGTAAATCTGGTGGCAATGCAGTGAAATATAAAGTTTATTGTTCATAGCACATATAAAATACTTAAAATGTTCTGTGTCAGATCTGCCCCAGATATCTGTGAAGATAGTCTATACAGATATAAGTTCCAGATGTTTTAAGTAGGTTAAGATTGATCAGGGGTAAACTTGAATGATTATAGAACCGACCGCACCGCCAAGCCGAATGTTTATACACAATAGCTGCGTGAAATTGGATAACAAGTATGACCCTAGAGTTGTGAACCACATATAACTCTTATGTGAGAATATAGGTATAATAAAAATAAGCTGTGTATATAGTTGACTTGCTCCGGCGAAATATATAATGTAACGAGTGAACAGAAGATTTAAATGTTTCGTTATCTATCCTTGGAATTATTTTATTAATTTGTTGTGTTTGACTTTGATAGGATTTCAAGGCAAATTTGTATGTTTTGTGATTGATAGAATCTTCCCCTACCTTAAGGGTGTGACAGAGAAATCTCCTACCCGAGGGATGATCTTTTTGGTTGTCTAACCCGAGGCTCTGCCGAGGGTAAGACAACCAACAATTCTCCCATCCTATTATTTCAGTCACAACTCCATCCACAGTAATCTGCCATGTTTGTAAACAAAACACATGTGGGGTATGAATATCGTCAACCACTTTAGATGACGTCACAATTACACCGGTGACGCATATAATGACGTCACAATTGAACACGTGCTAATCGGCACGAGGCTATCTCCCCCTAGGGGGTGACAAGCTGATCTCTCCCGGCTAATACGGAGACACATCTGTGAAGGGTGGGAGAAATGTTGTTCAGTTCTGTTTGCATTTAGTTTATATGTTTTTGATGTGGCAAAGCTTCTACATGTAATTTTATATCAAAAATAAACAAAAATGATAAATAACAGTAACCTTTGTTTATGTTTTTTATTTGCCAAAACATAACTTATCATCAAATAGGGATATTGTACATTACATATGGATGGGAGTTTCATTAGGGTTATGGTAAAATCGCATTTAATCATGATATCCGCCATGTTTATATTATCATGGGATACTATTTCGATGAAGGTCTTTTCAAATAAATAGAAATTATATTAAGACTGTCCAGCACTTCTGAATCTACATAATACTTAACAACATCAGATTTTAAAACATGCAAAATCGACACGTTTTCACAATACTGCACATCAATTTCATAGAGCTTTATGCGGTCATGGACAAAACATGTCACTACAAAAAATCAAACTAATACATAATAAAAACTTCATTATTACAAAAGCATTTGTGTTAGATACAACATGTGATGCTGTAAGTAGTAACTATATTATATATAACATGCATTTTGTTCCTTGAAGAGTTTACTAAACACTGTTAAGAACAGATGTTGGCTTTAAAAGCTGGGCACTTAACGTGATTTTTGAATACTAACAGGGCCTATCGGTCTTATCCTATTGCACGCGAGCCTTGAAATATTGAATTATTGAAACAAAGAAAGAAAAAGTACTTGTTTTATTATTATCAATATATATGTGTTGGTCCTGTTATTTTACAGTTTATTTATCTGAACAGAGAGTGTCTTATACCAGTAGGATTCTTACATAATGTTACTGCTCTAAGCTTTAAAATTATGAAAAGAATAAATTTAAAAATTTCCAAATTGAAAATGATATAATGTGCTCGCCTATTTTGCAAAAAGAGGAATGTGTCTTTGATATGTTTTTGTCTGAATAATTACTTAAGTAAAATAAAACGTATTATCGTTCAATAGTGGTTTCATCTCCTTGGTACATAGGCTTGTAGGAAAGGAATATGACGAAACAGTGGGACTTTTTGCTGTAACCAATTAACGCCAGGTACATCATACACTCTGTTGTGTTGACTCAAAGAAATCCCATCTTTAGTTGCTGTATCAAATGAAGCCATTTCTGCAGTGCCTCTTTCTTTGTTGCTACCTGAAATTGATTGGCAGCAGTCGATAAAAAAAGGACTGAAAAGATTGCTTAGCGAACTATCCTAAACTTACGTTAAAACTGACACTCGCTGTGTGGCTGACTATCCCTATCCTGAATCAATTAAACGAATTCAACTTGTTTTGTAGTTCCATACCCTCGTAATCCCCTTAAATATTTAAAATCTCATTTGTGCAGATTACGGCCAAAATATGTCTCTGATTTTCATTGTTCATAACATATCATAATCATCCGGCAGTTCCTGAAGTCATGAAACTCGAATCGTTTACGTTTTTTTAGGAGTAAGACTTACTCAGTAACAAATATCCCAGTGCTATCCTGCTTTTAAGTCATTGCAAAAAGAATGTAAACTATGTTTGCAAATTATAAATTTTCATCTGTAATAATGTTTTGAATAAATCTGAAAAAATAATCAGTTATTGGCATTAAAAAAGGAAAATGTTAAGATCGGATTCATTATATGCTGACCTTCCCTAACCGTGAAATAATAAACCATTTTTGTTAATAATAATGATATATGATTTAGTCGTAATACCTTTAACAGTGTTGTCTAACACGACAGCAATGACACCAGCAACAAACATCTGCGTCCCAAAAATGAGTTTCAAGACCTGGTCAGCTGAAGCGTTACCTATCAATACAGAATGGGCCTCCTTTTAATACTTCAGCAGGCCCCCACCGACAAATTCTTTTTATGTGTAATGACAAATGGACTATCTTTCATAAATGCATTGTGCCTTTCATGTTTAGAATGAGAGAAACATTGAAAAAGTGAATAAACTAACATATAGCTCGAATTTTTCAAATATTTACCGCTGATCAAAGCCTAAATTAAACACATTTCAAATTTTACCCTTTCATTATGAAGGACGTGTGTAAACTAAATGGTGATCTTTACATTATCACCAATATCTATGTAACAAAACGTGAGTCCGGTTTTACTAGTGTATTAAGCACATACAGCCGAAAATTTAACAATGCACACGAACTGTGCTCACTTCAATATTTTGGCGTACCGAAATGTTTTATATGCTAAATAATAAAAAAAACCATGGTATTATTTCCTTAATTTAATATCGTGTCCTTAAGGAACAACTAAGTGACTGGTCAAGATTGACGTCATGTGAAGGCCGATGAAAACATTATCAAAACATAAAAGTGATATTATCTGAGAATTTCTATGTGTAGAAATACACAATCTATCTCGTTTTGACTTTCATATATTATACGATTTGGTGTAAGAACAACAAAGGAAATATTATTGAAAAAGATTGTTCAATTGTTCAGTCTGGTTCGATAAACATTGGCTTTAACTCCAAATAACCTGTACATTACCTGTGTCGATATTGTCTTTGTGGATTTTCATCCATTCGGCAAACACAAGGCCCACGTACAATGATACCCCGATAACCGCCAGATTTCGTGTTGAGGACAAGTTGACGCGTTGCAATGGTGACAGTCCTAATGACACCAGCATCCCCATGGAAACTACAAACACACCTCCAACAACCGGATCTGGAATAGCTGACATTAAAGCTCCAAATTTGCCGACAACTCCGAACAGCATACACAGCAAACCGGCTACTATCAACACGCTTCTACTTGCTACCTGTGAAACCATTAAATAAGTGTAACTAGTACAGTCATTAAGATATCATTTTGATAACATGTTGGTTCCAGATTTTTAAGTTACAAGAAAGCATTGCAATAGAGTTGTCAAGGAAACAGCAACACCTAAACTTTTACGTTGCCGATTAACTTTGAGGCATTCTTGGTATTACTGGAAAACAAAGTTGCGTTTTTCTATTTTAAAAAATAAAAATGTATAACAAAGGTTAATAAAGATATATTTTCCGAAAATTGAAAGAAAAAAACAACTGAACGCTATGTTTGATGTGCCAATATGTAGCTGGTATTAGTTTGCTTAATGAGGCTTAAATATGTAAACATATATCTTCTTTTTCACTCTTCTTTAAAATTACCGCTGTAAGTTTGATCAGGATAATATTTTCACTATATGACGTAGTAGCATGTCCGGCGCCGATAGCTCCAGCTAGAATACCACCAAGACCTTCCACTAGGATCCCTCTGTTTATAGCATGGCGTGGCGGAGAGTACGAACCCGTGACTCTCGATAGCATCATGTAGTCTCCTATTGATTCAAGGTTGGATGATATGTACGAAGCGATAAACACAATAAAAATGGCAGGGTGAAAACGGGGTGGTCCAAACTGCCCTAAACAAAAAAACAAACAAACACATTACATACATTAATTGATTGAGTGTTGTAATAACAAATAACACCGATTATCTTTTATGTAACATATAAAATAGTACACATTGTAATACCGTTCGAGCATATTTTAGCACGTTACATTCTGACACTGTTTATTAATTATATAGCATATTACATATGATATAATCTATGGTTTAGCATATTGTCGTAGGTAAAGATAACCATATGCTGGAGTGAAACAGTGTAAGAAATAATCTTCTATATAAAAAATAAATCATGTCATTTATTAGTACTATTCATACATATGAAGTCTTTATAATAACTATAAACATCAAAAACCTTTGCCTAAATCCATGAAAGAATAGAAAAATCATAATTCAAAATTATGTTTTTTGGAATATACTAAGCAGAACAGAACACTTGTGTAAAATAAACGTAATACGCTTACATTTTATTGCACCTTTAAAACTTTGTAATAGATACATTATGCCAAGAAATGAATTGCACTGCATTATACGTAAAACTGAAAGAGCATCAAGTATAAAATGTATACAGTGCATTACATTGCCAATTACTTACCAATCGCGAACTAAAAGCTATCGTCTTAGCACGACATTACCATCAAACAAAATACCTGGATACGGAAAGGTCAGCCATGGTGACAGTGCTAGAAGCTGTCCTCTGGTGTCTGTTCGGGCTCGGTAAGCGGGGAGTGTTGGATCCTCAGACAACACATCAGTCTCCGTCAGTACCCAACATAACAGCCATGTTAGTACCACAGTAATCAAAACCTATTGTATAATTAAACTTACTATCACAACGCATCGGTCAGTTTATAGTTACTTGCACCTGCCAAATGGCATGAAATGCCAAAAAGTTATCTGTACCAATCAAATGTCGAAAAATGGGGTGAAAACAGGTCCTCTAAATAGTCACCGACAACAATCAGCATAACAGCCAGTTTACGATACCCGTAAATAAAGTCTATAACAATATATAACTTAAACATATTATGTACGTACACCACACCACGTAAGACCCTCCTCCGCCACCACCCGTCCCCCCTCGTGACCGTCGACGGTTTAAAATTGACCGATCACCACCAAAGTTTAACCGGTTGTAGAGCTCATTATTACCAAACTGTGGTGTAAATATCAACGAATTAGATATCTTGTGCACAACCTCTTTAGTACGGATAGATATATTCACGCACAAACGGATGGATGCACAAACAAAGTATTTACTATATACCCCTTCACCTTGTGGGGGTATACAAATTAGACTTTCAATAAGCGATCTTTATACAAAGAGGTTATGTAATGAGAGATTATACATAAATGTAGATGTGACTTCAGCTTACACTGAGTGAATAGAATGACACGATGATGATGTATGTTAGTGTAAAATGACATAAGCTCATATTACCCGTCTGGATTTTGTATTGAATACGAAACCAGACAATTTATATGAGCGCATGTTACCTGCATAAACCTATATCACGAATTTGTCATACTGTGAAACTCATTTTAAACAATGTACTTAACCGTCAAAATCAGGGGCAATCTTGAATCTTAAGGTATATACAAAAAGGCAACAAGGGAACTTAGGAGACACAGAACCAAAACGATAACAATAGGAGCTGACGAAACACATAACAATAGTATAATGACATATCTGGTATAGTTTGTATAGGTTCGGAGCTAAAGCATCTTGATATCAGTTTGCCTTCTTAACATTCCTTTCAAAATAGATGGTTATCTCTTGCTCCATAGCTAACAGTTCAAGTTCCCTTTGTTTATTGTTAGGACAAAATCAGTGTAAATTGACCTTACGCCGCGTGACCTCACACCAGATGAATGATATAAGGACAATTATTTGAAAGGAAGGCTATTTTAAATTCTTACCGCAAATGTCAGAAATATAGGGACTTTATCGCGTCTCTTGTTTTCTTTGCCTCCTACCGCCTGTTTTCTGCAATGCCGCCAATCCGCAGATGGCAAGTGAAGATATATATTTGCCATATACGTCACACACAATACCATGACGACAACTCCGCTAAAAATAGACAATTTCTTACGCATTAGGAACCAAATACTTACAAATATATTATGCATGTGTTTTATAGACATTTATCATCATTTATCACCATCATGCACCATTTACTTTTTCAATTGTAATAGACTCTATAACCTTCCTTTGCTAATGCTAATCGATCTTGTGCGCGAAGCTATGCGTAAAATGAATGTTTTTAGTCATCCTTCAGTGGACCTACGTCTTACGATATATATGTGTAAATATTTGTCACACCCAAAAACCTCTATAAAACCGCTGAACCATTTATTATATCATAGACGGTTAAGTATTCCACCAACCGTTTACACTCGGAGCCTCGACCCTTTTTCACACATTAAACCCTTTATATATCACCCAAGGAAAATCAATAACAAATCAATAACTCGTTATGATACTGAAATGCACATATAGGATATTTATACCACCATATTATCTATTAAGACAAACATAGTTTATTTCGTATTCTCTTGCAAAAGAACGTATACATTTAGATTTAAAGAGATATATTTAGAAAACAAAATTTACTATAGTTTAATATATTATACCATTGCAAAATGTATTGTCTTATTAGATTTTTACCACACGTCAAATTACGAGGTTGTGCCTTACTTTGCACGTCATGGCCTAAATCTTAAGTCGATTCAAGTCGTAAGGTTGTTGCCATGACGTGCGACTAACACAATGATGTTGAGAACACTTTACTATAGGTAAGGGATAAACTTACCATATTCCCACTGGAAGGTAGGAGCTAATGTAGTAGACAGGGACTGGGTAAATTGACAGCCCAAGAGAGATAATGGTAACGGAAACCGGTATTGGACCAACAAGAGGCATAATGTGCCCAAGTAGACCTGTCCCTCCCAGAATCACTTCTGTTACAAGGCCAGCCAGCATTAGACTACCCTGAAGCTACAAAGATAACAATTTATTACATGAACATGGTATATCGTTTAGAACAGCCACCAGTGAAACTGTTTTAATGATTGCATGCAGTTAAATATGTCAAATAAGAATCGATTATTGTTTTTACAATATCAATTATCATGTAAAATTTGTTTTTACTATTAGTTAAATTAAAGGGAGACTGTTGAGCTTGTTCTGAACAAATATAATTTTGTTATGAATCGTAGGGTTGAATATTGAAATATTTTACTATTTTGGTTGATTGCAAGGTGAGTAAAACGGTAGGCAACTCTTGATTTGTTTTATTCTATATCAGGTAGGCAAATAACAGTTAAACCCTTCCCCCCGAGTACCGCTATTATTCCGTGTAAGTATCGCTATCAGTACTTATAAGTGTTCAGTCAAACGGGCTAACGACTAGATTATATTTTCAATGTGTTTCATAAACATGAGACTCAGTATAAAACATTGATTTGGTCATACGTTAATTTTACGCACCTGTGCTACACGGTAGAACACCAAATCCCTATCTGTGGTCATAGTCATATCCCTATCTATTGTCATAGACATATTTTGAAGCGTTGTCGTATTTGAGGACTTGTTCCCTGAAAATATTATATTCAAGATGTCAGTTTCAACACAACTGTGATTCAACTTCTCAACGCATTGTTACAAATATTGCAACTTAAATTGTAAATATGTTGTGATTCTATATTTTAACGAACTCGAATACACATTTTATATATGAATATAGAGTGTTTACAGCAGGTACTAAGTACATTATGTTAATAGATGTTCCAATAGTTTTTATAAACGCATAAATCTGTTGGATAATGCATATTTGAGTACATATGTATATATGTCAGATATGTTAAAAAACAAAAACATGAATTAAAAATATATTTATCTTGATATGACCTGTGATTTCGTTAAAAAAACTTATTAGATCTATTTTCTGCATACTAAATACATATTGTATGCAACGTTAGATTGAAATGCGTTGCTTACATTAACTAGTACATAAAACGTACCATTCTCCATACTAATTGTATTTTCGCATGTCCATACCCCTGATGTTTTCATCGACAGGAGCGGACCAATAAATGAGACGGAAACTCCTTGAAATACCGGAAGTCTGGAATCATGATAATTGTAAGTATTGAATCATATTTATTTTAACAAGTATTGTAAAACATGGTAATATTATACACAGCGTCAACACATATTGGGAGATGAAGCCAGCAAGTCAAAAAGGAAAAGCATTTCCAGCACCGCATTCGGTATTCGTCACAATATGTATAGCTCCTATTATTTTGAAAATTTCATTACATCAAACTGCGTAGTGCTAGTCCCAGTATCGTCTATATTATCAAAACATGTGTCGGTATTATAACAACATCTCCATATTTGCATAATACAATCCATATTTTAAGGTTTTAAAACAGAGTTTCCTCAATATAAGTCATTGACAGACCTATGCATATATAGTGATGGTATTGAAAAGAAAAAATAGTTTTGTCATGTTCGTCATATCCTCTGTGCATCTGCTCAACGCTCTTTGTCTTCATATTCTCACACCTCAGACAGAAATATCCCGATTGACTCCTACCTAGATATTATATCCTGTCCGATCTGTCTGGCATCTTTACCTGACATTTCGCGGAATTTCACACAGCAATGTATTCATCCGCGTCGTTGTTATATTTCTTGGCGTTGTAGAAAAACACTATATACTGTGAAATAGGTTTTTTGTCTTTGCAAGGACGGACTACATTATTACAAGGAAGCATTCAAACGTAGCTTTAGTAGTAAATAGGCCGTATTTATTTCAGGCACAAGACATGGTGCCTGTAGCCTTTAGCAAAATTGAATAGTTTTTACAACTAAAAGGTGCTAGAGAAAAAACTGTAGTGAGATCAGGTTATCCATTGTGGGACTAAGATTCTATAATTATAACGCCTTTGTTGGGATTATGTTACAGAATTCTAACCCTCGACTGAGATAACCTGATCTCGCTCGGTTACAGGTAATATATATATATTGTTTTCTGTCTAGTGCTGTTGTTAAGTTAATACCTTTGTCATGTTTGTTACCTGATTCCAACAGCATTCTGAACTACTGTTGTTAGTCCCACGACGAACACTGATGTACAGAAGAGTTGAGCCCTGATTGGGTCATTTCTATCTGCGCACGCAAGATCGGCAACGGTGAAACTGACCAATAGGTTCATACCAAACGATAATACCACATTCTGTTGATGAATAATATTATTCCTTAAAACACAGCTGTGATGTCATCCATTGTTATTTGCGTACTATATCCAACAGAATTCATAGGCATCACCTGTAGC
>JAUMHH010177441.1:3010-15411 GCA_032359455.1 Chlamys rubida
ATATAACATGTAGTATAGACGTCTCTGGTTCCGGCAGAGACGTATATAACATGTAGTATAGACGTCTCTGGTTCCGGCAGAGACGTATATAACATGTAGTATAGACGTCTCTGGTTCCGGAGAGACGTATATAACATGTAGTATAGACGTCTCTGGTTCCGGAGAAATATTAATCGACAATCCAAAGAGTAAATTTAGAATGAACACTGATGTACATATCTGGTTATATGCTGTGCAACACGAAAACGCACTCGCCTTTCACCACGGCGGCCGAGGTTCGATTCCCCGTTCGGACGTGAACAAGTATTAGGTCACCTGCTCGACGTCGTGAGGTTTCTTCGGGTACTCCGGTTTCCTCCCATAAGACTCTCCGGCGTTAACATCCGGGCCATCAAGAGTGATTAATTTGGATACAAATCAAGTTTATATTTATATCGTAACACAAAACAAAAGTATGCGAATTATTAACAATTGCCAGAACGGTCACTTTTGACATTAAAATATTTCTGTCTTTCAGAGGACTTCAAGAGGTCCACATCAACGCTGTTTGATCCCCCAAAGAAACAAATGTCTAGTCTGGTGAGTAAATCCCTCTCGTAATAATTGTTTGGCCTGCTGAGTGAATCTTGTACAAACATTTCCGTGATTTTGTTTAATCTTGTTTCACGGTGAGCGAGTTTATCCAGACATTTGTTTCACACGAGTTCACCCATAAAGACATATCAAGTCTGACCAGTATACCTCTCGAAACTTTTAATGCTCTCGTCGAACGACGGGACGTATTATGTTATCACGTGAGCGGGCGGGTGGGCGCGAATTATCTCTAGTAGTTTTGAACGGATTAACTTTAAACTTCATAGGAAGGTTCATTGTCATGATACTTCGACATATTTGATAACCGCAATTATTGGACCGTTAATTACGGAGTTATGACCCTTTATTCAATTGCCGAAACAGTTCCTGCTCGATATCTTCAGTAGTTTTCAACGGATTGTCTTCAAACTTAATAGGAAGGTCCATTATCATGATAGCTCAGACAAGTTTGATAACCATCATTGTCTAAAAGTAATTTATGGAGTTATAGCCCTTTATGTACAACCATACAGGCAACTGCTCATTCAATGTATGACGGGCGTATTATGTTTCGCTTTCGCGGTACCCTTGTTTTCAACTCTCAAGAAATTTGTTTTATGTCTCTATTTTGACGAGTAGATTTCTCCAGCATTTCTTTAGTATGGCGAGTAAACGTCTCCATATCTTACTATAGTCCGGTGAGCATGGATTTCCATACTTTTTGTTCCATGTTCATGTACGAGCGTTTGACACGTATCATCCTAAAATTCCTGGGGTTACGCTCATGTCATGACGAAGTCGATAGTCTCGTTCAACCAGACGCTTGATCACTTCTGTGTTCGGCGTAGCTTGCGCAAACAACAAGAGTCTGGTTGAACGAGACTACGAAGTCGAAAGGCTCTGTACGCGCCACCTGCTGGATGGTACCAGTAGACTAGTTTTAAATCCTTTGATGTACGTCAAAATCAATAAAGTCGATTTCGTCGTGACATATTCCAGGAATCAGGGAACTTAAGTGAGTGTAACCCTTGGAATTTCAAGGATGGACATGTATATTAATCTCGACGGTTAGAAATAGTCGACTCGACAGTACAATTTGAGATAACAGCGGTTCTAGGACGTTGACCATTGTGAGAGTATCATAGTCACTCTGAAAACATTGTTAACTTTAGTTACTTCTGATGTAATATTGACGTGTCAAATCTTCGTGTTATCAGATGTTTATGATTCTTGGATGTTTTCTTAGTTTACTTTATCTTAGATGTTGGAAAAGTGTGTTTTTATTGTTATTGTATGTTTTCATTTGTTCATCTTCATCTAGTTAATTCGCGTCGTCTTGGTTTACAGGAAATAACACAAACAGGAAAACAGCTCCACAGACACTACACAACGCCCGACGAACTCAAGTAAGTACGCGGTGTCCATGTGACGTCACAGTTGGAACCGGACACCAATTACCACGGTATCCACTGCTAATGTAAACTCTGAAGTCTATTTCATTTATGTTTATATAAAATGTACCAATAACAAGTATCAGACATGCTGTTTACATCCAAATATCTAAGGAGATTACACAATTGGTGCCGTGACCAGGAAATCTTTGAAATTATCTTAAAACCTAATAGCAAAAAACACGTGATGACAATCATCATATGTTTTCTTTGTTGACTTTCAGGAAAGCGAAAGAAGATTGGTCCGATTTCTTGAACAGATCACCCGAGCGTTTTAATATTAAACTGCCGGAGCTTCCGAACAGCAAAGGTAACGTTAGTCGAGCAATTATGCGAGAATATGCAGCGTTCAAAAAATTAACATATTTGACATTTTTAGAGGAACAACAAATGCGCATAAAGATCTCACTAATACGTTTGCTGATGGTGTCCGGACAAATATGAAATATTAAGGCACGTGTCCGTTTCTTTGACTTTCTTGTCCAAAGTAGCCGATGGTTGTCCATTATAACATTTCTTCCTTCATTACAGATCAGCAGTTTTTGGGATACTCTGTACGTTACCTCCGACCCGAGATCACTAAATCCTGGAGGGTAAGTAATAGAAACGCGGACCCACTCAAAGTCAACTGTGCTTGGTAGCTTGAATGAGTAAAGTAATCTCTAAGTGGTCACTTCAGTCTGTCATTCATGATTGGTCATAAGCGTCAAAAACAGCTTTAATAGATTTGTTTATTTGTATTGTACGTCCTATTAACAGCTATGGTCAATAGACAAGCATAGACATTGTATGCTGCAACTATTATTTCAATAATATTGAATTGAAATATTTCGCCAAAGTGTTCTGATTTCTAATGTTTGAAGGATTTTAGTTATCATTGGCTACAGTAAACATATACCATTACTTGCGTTACAGTACACCCTAAAACAGGAACCAACGCTAGACCAGTACGGACAGAAACCAATGCCCGCTAACGTCTTGTGAGTACCTTCTATCTTAAACTCCTTTGTTGACGTCATGTCCTGATCTTAATTACGTCTTTGTAGTTCCATATTAGCACCAGTAAATGCCTTTAATCTTTAAGTGACCTCGCTCGGGTTGTGCATTGATACGCTACTTAATACAGCAGACAGATTTCTACTTGCAAATGAGGTCCTTATGACGTTATTGATTGGATTTTTGTTTTTATTATTCTGACAATTTTTTTCTTGTTAATCTGCATAACCATATTATTCAAACCTCTATTTTTATAATATAAATATTTTCTATGATTTTGTTGTTTAATTAAACACGAATACATGTTCTTTTTATACAGTGCGCGATACAGGGATACGTACCCACAGTACAGCAGGAACATCGCTTCAGAGGCATGGAGATAGTCGGCTAACCAATAGTATTCAGTGTTTCAAGAGGAGACAACCAATCAGGAGATTTGTAACAAAATTTCTCAAGGACCAACACTCAGTTTTGTTACAAACATTTATAACCAATCGGAACTGTGAACACATCAATTAACCATTGCTCAAATGTTATTATTGTGCAGTATTGTTAAACCGGATTCAGATACCTGAGTATACTAGACGAAACCGTCACAGCCGGGTGTGTGGATCCGGATTTACCTTTAAAGTATTATCTAAAATGCCCATCTCAGTATTGTTGTTAAATGTTTTGTTTCATTTTTTATCATAGTTTATAGATAAAGTCTATTTCTGAAGTTGTTTACAATATTTGTCTTTTCCAATGTGATATTTTATACCATTCATATGCTTTTTTTATGCACAACATTTATTTACGTGTAAACAATGTGGAATGACGCAGTTTATGCGGATATAATATCAGAAATATAATATAATATAATATCAGAAATAAAAAGTATTATTCTTTATATAACGTTACCTGTTCTCAAAATATATATACTTTTTTTCGGAAACCAGTTTTAAATTAGTTCATGTATCTGGACCTTAAATGAGCAACATAACTTTGATTATTATATTTATGGAAAAAAAATTGACCAATCCAGATGTATATTTATATCCTTTTACGTTCATATTCATCAGTATTACATAGTGTTGTTGTTGTCACTTTCCAGAGTATTATTATAAAATGTTCATGCAGTGCTGTGTTAAATCTCTCTGTAAATAAATATTTTACCAAAACCGTGCATTTTATTATTTTTTCATTTTAATAAACAGGATAGACCCGATTATCCGAACCAAGCGGGGACATACACTTGGTTCAGATAAGCGGTCGCACAGTATTAACTGAGGAAGTTCATTGGGCGCCACGACAGTGTCGGATACTCGGAATTCGGTTAAACGGGGTTCGGATTATCAGCGTTTTACTGTACAAATCAACTGTGTCATAGGGTCAGGCTATCAATCATGCAACTGTTATTTTGCTAAACTCAATCTATGTGCTCATTTTTTTTAATACGCAGATCTTGCGAGCCTGTGAGCGGTTGATAAATCACTTCATATGGAAATGATAAAAAATACACGACTACAGTAAAAACTGAATTCCTAAAATGTCATTTTGACTTTAACCAGGATTTCAGATTGAGCGTAAAATCTGGACTTACAGCGCTGGACTGACGCGAGAATGTTTTATTGAATACGAACTCCGGACCGAGTGTAATGTAGTTTCAGTTGTGTTTAACCAATATTCCGTAAACGTTTTGTTTGTATGTGCACATCTTGAATTCCAGAAACTTCATATTTCGTTTTTATTTATCATTTATAAATAACACCTTCTGTTTCTATTCTATCTCAATGCGTCATTAAAATGTAACAGGGGTTCCAACCCCTACCCCATAGTTATTATATAACTGGTAAGTCTTACTATACCATTCAGTAGTATTTACTTTCATATTTAACCTTTATAAATCAAGAAAACTTAAACATACTAAGATATAGTAGAAACCTTCCCAGCTTCCCTGCTTGTCATAGCGCCATTTCATTACAAATCATTACGTCATGTAATGTTGCCTTTGTGACGTCACACTTTCGACTACGCCGCCTGAAATGCTATAGATAGATTCTTCTTTCACCTCCAATAATCTGCTTTCCTTTTTAACCCGGATATTTTAATCTTGAACGAGAGAAAAGGATTTACCAGAGAAGCGGTTTAAGTGATTTCAAATGATTTATTATGGAATGTTTAATATTAAAGTAGTACAAAGATCCTTTTAATGTTAAAATGGACAATGTTAGAGTTTCTTGACAAATATAATCTTCCTTTGCCGAGACGGTTTGACAGAGAAGGGTTGATATTCTCAACTATCTTTCTCAAATCTTGTGATGGGCGAGAGAAAGCTTCCTCTTTCACTTCATTTACGTTCTACATTCAATTCTACAATGCACTCAATCAATGCAATTTGAAAATGATATAGATCTACTAGTCCGCATCAATATGACGTCACAACTCTTCATGACGTCACAACTCCTCGTGACGATGAATCTTTGGTTTCTCCACTACAACATCTTTATCCTCGTCATCCTCGTTATCGATGCCGATAACTGGCGCCATTTTTCTCATGTAGTCCTTCTTGGGTTTGAGGTCCTCGACATTGACAAATTCGGACTGATATCTGTTTTTCTGGAAGGTCGCCTTACCAAGCTCGTCCACCAGATGAGCCAGAATGTTCTTCCTTTTGGTTAGGTACTCCACCGTCTTTGGCGAGGTTACCTCTGGAATCAAATTAATTTATCAAATATGATGAATATATATTTTTATATATAACAGTCATACACACACCGACTAAAATCTTCTTTCAATAAGCTCTGTTTAACCATACCATTCATCGGCGAGATTACTTCAGGTTTAAACTTTGCATGCAAATATGCAAAAACAGATTTCATAGAAATACTTTCAATTTTGTTTAAAAACACTGTTAATATTTAACGTTAGGTGCAAGTGATTTCAATAAATTCATCAACGTCTTTTCAAAACATGTATGTACAATAATATAACAATATAAAGAATGCAAACAGATATATCGTTGCATATGTAATTGTTTTTGTTGGTTTTAACGTTAATATAATGTTTGAAAAGTAAATATATGCTGGTATGGAATTCATTTGCTCGTACATGTAAGCAGTACCATGTTAGCGATCGGGAACCGTCGGCACTTTCCGTAATTTTGTTCGTTTACGGAAAGTGCCGACAGTTCCCGAATGACCATGTTGGGTAGCCAAATGTTAAGGGGCTATGCATTATGCTGGTTAAATTTCCACAAATCTGAAGAAGAGGCTATCATACCGTCGGCTGTAGCGAGTGCCTTTAGAACAGTCATCCTCTCGTCCTGTATCGGGTCCAATCTCCCGTGGTGATCTACTAGCTCCAGCAGGTAAATGTAGTATTCAGCAAATCTGCAACAGGTAAATGTAGCAATTAGTGAATCTAAAACAGGTAAATATTGTAATAAGTAACACTGTAACAGGTAAATATGGTAATTAGTGAATCTGCAACAGGTAAATATTGTAATTAGTGAATCTTAAACAGGTAAATATTGTAATAAGTAACACTGTAACAGGTAAATATGGTAATTAGTGAATCTGCAGCAGGTAAATATTGTAATTAGTGAATCTTAAACAGGTAAATGATGTAATTAGTGAACTACAACAGGTAAATATGGTAATAAGTGAAATTACAATATGTAAATATTGTAATAAGTGAAATAACAACATGTAAATATTGTAATTAGTCAAATAACAACAGGTAAATATTGTAATTAGTGAAATTACAACAGGTAAATGATGTAATTAGTGAACTACAACAGGTAAATATTGTAATTAGTCAAATAACAACAGGTAAATATTGTAATTAGTGAAATAACAACAGGTAAATATTGTAATTAGTGAAATAACAACAGGTAAATATCGTAATTAGTGAAATAACATGTAAATATTGTAATAAGTGAAATAACAACATGTAAAAATTGCAATTAGTGAAATAACATCATGTAAATATTGTAATTAGTCAAATAACATCATGTAAATATTGTAATTAGTCAAATAACATCATGTAAATATTGCAATTAGTGAAATAACATCATGTAAATATTGCAATTAGTGAAATAACAACATGTAAAAATTGCAATTAGTGAAATAACATCATGTAAATATTGTAATTAGTCAAATAACAACAGGTAAATATCGTAATTAGTGAATCTGCTAATGCTTGCAAATTAGTTCGATTATACGACGAGAGATAACTCCTAGTGAACAAAATGTCAGGTTGGTTCAATCTGGAACCAATGGACGAAAAAGTCTCGTGGAACATATATATATGTATATCAATATATACGAATACACATAACGTAAGACAATATGCGTTTGTATATATTTGTGAACATTTCGTCTTCGGAGTAACCATTATACTAAAACAGGTTTTTTAAACAGACTATATTACAAGATTATTTGAATTTCTAAACAAATGGGTACTTTTCGAGGTTGATTCTCTTTATATAATACATTTCTTCTTGTATTTGTTATGCTCTGCAGTTGGTACACATACACATCGCATTAAAATGATAACTTATGATGCAGTTAGGAAAACAGGGCTGTTAACGACCGGTACAATTTGACGGTCGAAGAGTAATCGCGAGGTTGCTAAACGGATGTGTTTTTATGTTTCCTGCTTACTCGTTGTTCTCGTAGTTCTTGGCGATATCTTTTGCGTCAACCAGCAGTTCACTCTGAAATGAGGAAATGATATATTGTATATAGTAAACATCATATCTAGTGAACATTGTACGTGTACACATTATGTTTAGGTTGTTTATGGTTAAGGTAAAGCGAACCACCAAGCATACATGTGTTGCGAAGATTTATGATTTATGATTAAGTAACTCCAACGACAAAAAGCAGCCGTTTTTGGAGCTCTCCTTCGCATTCATAACACTGGCAGTGGTTCGAAGAAGACGAGGGCCTATAGGAGACACTGCCGGAAGGAAAGAGAAGTAAAGGGGGAAAAGAAAAGATACAGGTGTCAATTATTGTAACGGGATAACACTTAAGGTTTCTTCGACTTCCCCTCAAGGGCAGGCAGCAAGATATGTTACCAACACACCGACGAGATAACATCACCATCGTTACAGAGCCTGATACAGAGCCTGGGATAGGAATCACTTGAAGAACGGCGGGAAAAGAGCAGCCTCGTACTACTTTATAAAGTGACGAACCATCTAATATCCCAGAATCCTTCCATTAGTCGTAACTGTCATCTCAGCTCGCTGATGCCATGATACCATCTGTAAATGATCACTGTTACTGTGAAACAACCTCTCTCCAGAAACGGCCGGAGCGCCTAGCTTGGATGAATTCAAGGCGAGGTTGGCAACCAAACAGAAGAAGACAGACACTGGTGTACATAGTTTTATTCAATGAACTTTTTTGACACTGCCATTATTTTATAATTCAGTACATGCCAGTACATGGAGACACGGTAGTTTAGTGGTAGGACGCCGGGCTCGTGACCGATGGGTTGCGGGTTCGAGTCACGGCACGGCACTGTGTGTATCCTTGAACAAGATATTTTACTCCGAAGATACTTTATTTCGCTTGTTCCAGTTTACCCAGCTGTAAATGAGTATGTGGTCGGGCAGTGCTAGAAATGTTGAATGCTAGCTGTGAGCACCGAAATGGCAGCACTGGCTGTATGCTCCCCAGGGAGTTGAGAAAGATATTGACTGGTTGCAAAGGCCCTATAACCACGGATAATAATTTGTGAACCGCTTTGAGACGACCTACGAACTAGGTTGTGATAAAGCGGTATATAAGAACCTCAAATTATTATTATTACTATTATTATACTTAAAATGTATCCAATACTTCACATCAGCCATACATGTGTATGTCTAATAACAAGTTCGCTCTGATCAGATAATGCAATATTGGGAACATTAAACTAGCTACATTAAAAGCAAAATAACCAATATCAGTAGTGTATGTTTGATAAGTGATCATCTGTCAATGTCGGCACTACGCTCCTGTACCGTATATCAATTTCTTATACGGGGTACATTATACGTATCTATAGGAGATATTTACTGTATACGTCTCCACAAGGTACACACAGGTAAAGTGTCACGGGATTTGTTATTTTGTCAAATGTGAAATAAGCATTCATGTGGAGTGTATATATCTTACTTTAATTGTATACAAATAGTCACAGAAACATAAAATAGTGGGTCATTTCAACATACATAGTGTCTCAATTCTTATGAATGAACATCAGAAAGATGGTTTGTGAACATTTTACTACAGGTACGATTTAAATGTGTATTGATGTACTCTGACGTGTGACACTTTAATAAACATCTTTGAACTTGCACTGGAAGAGAACAATTATGCAAATGTAAGACTAAAGGTACATTTAACATTCTAGATGATAACTCGTGCGTGGCACGTGGAGTATTATTACAGGTGTAAGGGAGTGCTGAAGTCATAATTCAAATACGTTTGAGTGATCAGACAATTGCAAGGTGTAGGTGTATAGCCAGCTCACACTGTAATCAGATGCATTACTAGCAGGATACCGATGTACAAAAAATGTGTATCAGACCACAGGGACGTGCGAATCAATCACAGGGTGTATGTTTAGAACTATCTCGATATTTACAATTCAACATGCCGGGGTTTTGAGGAACACTCGGTCAAAATGCTACCCAAAAATACCATCGATGGGTGTGACGTTTTTCCAGGTGTTGATCCCTTAAAACGTCTGATAATACAACCTACGTATCAGGATAGAACCCGTTACGGATTTTCAGGTCCCTGTACATCAGACGTAACCAACAGATGCAGTGTATCTTATATTATAACCATCAATGGAATATCCGGAATTAACCGTTTTGTGCATTATGGTATTCCATGTATCATGTTTCTATGTTTTGTTGTTTACTTTCTGTTTTCGGAAATAAAATGGAAAGCTGAAGTGTGAAGCTGTTTCGATTCATCTCCAAATAATCCTCGCACATCGCAAACCCAGTACAATGTAGCAGCTGTTTCAACCAATAGGCGACGATTGTTAAGAAAGCTGAGGGTAAGCAAACTTGATGTTGTAGTCTGCCTTCTTAAAAACATTTACTGAGATTTGCAACGCCTAATGATGTCGTCTTTTACTACAGAGAGAATAGTGCAACCCTTTATCAGCCTTTATGTAGGAAAATATAATAAAACCAATTTGTTCTTTTGGACTTTTTATTTCATTTCGATCATTTTATTCATACCTTAGGTTCATTAGCCATTTATAGCTCCTATACAACAATAGTCCGACCCTTTAAGCCAAAGAAAAATCGGGCTCGAACCACCTAGTAGCACGCCAACACCAAAGGTTTCTCCAAGTGCAATGCAACTTAGAACTCCACGCTAAATATACGCATTCTGAAACCAGGTTGTAAGTAAAATCACCGAACTCGTGCTACTGAGGGGTTCAGTCGATGGACCTGAACTTACTGTTGGGTGAAAGGAAAAAAAGACAATATCGTAATGTCGTAAAAAATAGTTTGGTATTTGCTGTGACTGGGCTGGTTGAAGAGCTGGCTAGCAAGGAGCAACATTACTGATATGTTTCAGGTCTGTAACCCAGTCAACAAAAGAGCAATGTTTGTCAATGGAAACGACATTCTTATCGCCATCAAAACCTTTTCATAGCCACCATTTTCGACTCAGTCTGTAGCTTAACAAATGATGATAGGATATCCATGGCCGATAGCTTTTAACATACTCCATATATGGGCAAAAGCAGCATTCTTTTTCGGGGAACGGCTGAATTTAAATATGTGAAAGAAGTAATAATCATGGCCGTTTAAAATAATCCTAGCAACCTTGAAAAATTGTCTCTGCAATAGTGTAGTTTCTACATGCTATAATTTTCTATCAGTCAGCTCTCCCCCGAGATTTAAATGAGGACATTAACTTCTCCTGCCAGTCCGGTCCATGTTTTTACTAACTTGTATGCTACCTTTAATTGATTTTATCCCATGTATGTATGATTACAAAGTACGAACTACTTAGTTGAGCAGCGCAAGAATTCCTGTGAGAGATTGCGACACATTGCCTCTAGCTGTTTGGTCATGCTGCCTATTTTATTTAAGCCGACTGGCATTAGTTTATATATTGCGTTACAATTGACAATCAGATCTTACTGTTTCTTCTGTCTGGATGTTTGTGATTGGATACACCGCGTCGACGAGAGCCAGGAGATTGGTTTCGTATTTTACTACCCGGACTGATTGTCCGGATTCGGCTTTATGTGCTGTGTACGGCAATTCGTCATCACCATAGAAAAAAGCGTGTTGATAATGGCGTGAGTAGAATCGAGTCTATATTCGTTCTTCTGACTTGTGATTGACATCAGTTTTGTCTGAATAGTGAGGTAAACGAGTGACCCGATTATCATGGCCCTCTGGCCTAGTGCAAGGGGTGATGTGCAAAGCAATGACCTCGTAATAAAAGACAAGATAAATATGCACAGAAACCGGAAGTTACACAAACAATGTCAACTGACCAGAAGTGTTAAATGAAGCTTGGAGGTTGTGAAAATGTATTTTGCCAAATTATTTAATTCATCTGTACGTGTAGATGTTTTTAAAAAGTTGACAATAAACACTTGCTGTAAACGAGAAGTTGAAAGTATGGACAGTTGCCGATTGGTACATTAGGGGGAGAAGTTAAGGCGGTTGGGAATCATTTATTTGATATGCTGGGATTATCTTCCTTTCCCGCTATACAACGACCGCGTCCCTCACACTCCCCTCTGAACTCTTCCCCTATAACCTCGTGTGACCCTCGACCCCCCCTCCCCCCTTCTACTGTCCCCCACCTCCCTCCCGTCGCAATGGATGTTTCGTTATTGAACTGTTTGTCACGTGACCACACGTCTCCCGTGATTGATTGTAAGACCTCCCCGTATTTAGGCATTTTGATGAATTAACCACAGCACGAGACACGAGCTATATATATCTATAGCACTGTATAGCACGTCTCGCCCGTACAGGGACGTTGTCGACACGGATTGGTATTCATTTACAGAAATAAAAACTCATGTTACGTCGATGAAATGTCTTAGCTTTTACACATCAAAAGCTGATCCATCGGTATCGTTGTGATGGTTTTTTTACTTTGGATCCTAGGAAACAAATAAATCATTATGTGGCAGGTTTTAATTGTACATAGGATTAAGGTCGCCTTCTGGCTTCGAGCTAGAGGGAATTTCCCTTTAGCTCATTGGTAGAGCGTCCGACTAGGAACCTAGGGATCGCGTGTTCGATCCCCGATGGAAGCACACTATTCTCTTTCCTGTTACAAATGGTGTCCGTCGCCAACCCTGTGGTGACTAGGAGTTAGAACCTGGGTTGTGGTGTTCGAGGGCGAA
>JAUMHH010177452.1:3834-15411 GCA_032359455.1 Chlamys rubida
TTAATGTCATGTTGTTTTTTGTCTATCATCTATCATCAATTGTTGTTTATATATTATATGGTTCATTGTCATTAATGGCGTGTTGTTTTTTGTCTATCATCTTTCATCAATTGTTGTTTATATATTATATGGTTCATTGTCATTAATGTCATGTTGTTTTTTGTCTATCATCTTTCATCAATTGTTGTTTATATATTATATGGTTCATTGTCATTAATGGCGTGTTGTTTTTTGTCTATCATCTATCATCAATTGTTGTTTATATATTATATAGTTCATTGTCTATCTGGTATTGTTGTTTTCTGTCTTCTGTTCTGATATATGTTGGTTCATGATCTATCTATAATTGTTGTCTTCTGTTCTGATATATGTTGGTTCATGATCTATCTATAATTGTTGTTTTCTGTCTTTTGTTCTGATATATGTTGGTTCATCATCTTCTATACATTGTCGTTGCTTTCTGTCTTCTGTTCTGATATATTTTGGTTCATGATCTATCTATATTGTTGTTTTCTGTTTTATATTATGTTGTTCATTGTCTCTTATGTATTTTTGTTTTCTTTCTTCTGTTGTTTTTTAATTGTAAATTGTTCATTGTCTATCGTGTTTTATCTGTGTTTTCTGTACGAGATTAGAAATTATGTGGCTCGTTGTTATTATGTTTATTGACTTTTTTGCCTTTTTCTTTTGAAGTAATTTTGTTCACAGTCTATTATGTATTTGGTTTGCTGTCACGTGTTTTATTGTTATGTTGTTCACTGTCCATCATGTGTTGTCGATGTTTTCTGTCACATTGATTTGACATTTTATTTTATCCGGTAGAATACTAAAGTATTCACCTGCGCCTTCTTTTTTTGTTCACCTGCGCCTTTTTGTTCCTTAGTCGTTGATTCATATGCATAAGATTAAAATAATTGGTTTTTCGGTCTATTTATGCTAAGCATGGACAGACTAAACGCCTCATGTTTTAGTCTATGCCTCCTCAACGCACCTCGACTATAAATGGATTCCTGAATTTCATAGATTAAAAACAGCTTTTATATATGGAGTTGCGGTCACGTTTACTTGCGGTTATTCCAAAAAATAAGGTGTTTATTTTTTAGAATATGTTTATAAACAACAGGACGTAGTTCCAGTTAACATCTGGAGTCATAAACTAAAACAAAACACCAATATAACAATATGTTTTAATGAATCAAAGTTTATTTCGTGGTATATACATATTTCAAATGTTTATATAAACTTTTTAACAATACATGAAAAATATAGGTTGCCCACAGTGAGAGTCGAACTCACGACCCCTGGTTTACGAGACCAGTGCTCTAACCACTGAGCTATACGGGCTTTCTGTTTGTAAAACTATTGACCAGGGGCAATTTGTTCAAAATATCGTGCAGCTAACGATGTTGTTTAATTAAAAAGAAATACATGTTTTAAATCCCATTCATCTGCCATTATCCACTATCAACAATATAGTGTTTAGAGTGTTTTTCAGCATAACCTCAAAGCAAGCTTGTGTCATACAATAGAACACAAAATGCTGCAGGGATATAACATTTAAAATTGATCAATGGCTGTTTGTGTATTATCATCATCTGTGTCATCTTTGTAAAATCAATGCACGTCCATTGACCAATGAAAATCCACGTTATGACAATGGCTTTGTAGAATATACATTGCGCCGTGTATTTTACCTACTAAGATCTATGTTGTCTGCTCATGTCGACAAATGCATTATGATAACTTCTGGTCATTGCGTTTCTCTTTCTCAAATAATATTCCTAAAGAAATATTGTCTTTTTTCAATATCCTGTTTGTGATGGTATTATGTCGTATCAGTGTTGGACTTATAACGAATTTGTATTGGTATATTGAAATGTTTTTATTTGTTGTTCGGTAATAGTTTATAATAGTTGTAAGAACCGTTTGTGTTGGTTGTTCAGGAATAGTTTGTGTCAGTTTTAAGACCTCTGGTCGTTGCGTTTCTCATGTAATATTCCTAAAGAAATAGTGTCTTTTTTCAATATCCTGTTGGTGATGGTATTATGCCGTATCAGTGTTGGAATTATAACTAATTTGTATTGGTATAATGACATTTTTTTTATTTGTTGTTTGGTAATAGTTTGTTTGTGTTGGTTGTTCGGGGTTAGTTTGTGTTGGTTGTTCGGGTTAGTTTGTGTTGGTTGTTCGGGGTTAGTTTGTGTTGGTTGTTCGGGTTAGTTTTTGTTGGTTGTTCAGGGTTAGTTTGTGTTAGTTTTAAGACCTGTTTGTGTTGGATGTTCGGCGTTAGGTTTTGTTAGTTTTAAGACCTGTTTGTATTGATTGTTCAGGGTTAGTTTGTGTTTGTGCAAAATATGTTTGTATTTATATTGATATTCCTTATTCCTTGACGTCGTTATCTTTAGTATATTTTCTTGAGGGCATTTGAGTGACTAGCGTGTTGTCGTACACAACAGAACCTTTATTTACAGTGACGAGAACATGGCTATAACTATGAACACTGATCACACACAATGCTGGCTGATAAGGATTCATTTGCCTATGGCATCGCGCAGTTCTCTATATCAATAGTAAATCACTAGAAATGGAATTATCTTCTTGATTCAAAGACCAACTTAATATATAATTATGGAAAAATGTTTCTACAATGTCGTGAGTATACTAGTATGTAAAGCTGTACATTGTATGATGTGATACACTGTTGAGTATTTAATATCCATTTCTGATGGATACTGCTCCATTAAGTTAAACAGATAAATCAGCGATAAGGTTAATCAATATACAAATAGTCATCATGATATCGTACAAAGATATTTTTACACACAGATATATCTCAATATATAACACGGTCAAAATGAAACAGCTAACTAAATACAAACACATACGTAATAATATCACACAAAGATATCGACGCGATCATTGTATATAAAGATATAACTATGGCTAAATATCTCACAACTAAGATAAGAAGTCCACAGGCGAAGGGGAGATAACTATTCTCAGAAACGGTACTATGCGTAGTAATATGAAGTGGTCATTGTGTGTGAAATCAGCTGACTGGTTGCACGAGAATCGTTGTATTCATAGTGTATTCATAGTCTAATGGCAGTTGTTTTCAGTTGGTAGATTCATATACAGAACAAACATCAAGAATGTAAATATAAAGATATGAATATGGTTAAATATCTCGCATCTAAGATAAAAAGTCCTCAGGCG
Organism: Chlamys rubida; assembly: GCA_032359455.1. Taxonomy (NCBI): domain Eukaryota; kingdom Metazoa; phylum Mollusca; class Bivalvia; order Pectinida; family Pectinidae; genus Chlamys; species Chlamys rubida. The sequence goes on from JAUMHH010177452.1 coordinate 7,051, forward strand.
ATATTTCGCGATAAAAACAGTCGATATTTAAGACTTCATGCCTTCATGAGACACTCCTATTCTGTAAAATATGTTTGAAAAATAAAAATAAATACAAAAAAACTCTCTTTTCTTTAACCATACCATTTTCTACCGTTATGATCAGAAAGGCCTTGGTGAGTTGATCCGCCGTGAAAACTTTTCCAATCAATTAGAATTATTTGTTTAACTGAATCCATTGGATTCTAACGTTGGTTTTCAACCATTGGTATCATTTGTATGGTGTAGGTGCTAATATCCAATGGGAAAGCGGTAGGCGTGGAGTTTCTGAGGAACGGCCGGAGAGAAATTGCTGGAGCTACCCAGGAAGTGATCCTGTCCGCCGGACCGGTGGCTACGCCCCAGATTCTCATTCTTTCGGGTGTGGGGCCAAAAGATCTTCTGTCCGATCTCAAGGTATTTATCAGTGCTAATTTAAAAGTCATTACATGTAAGAGTTTTAATGTATAACATACATTTGGCATACTTTGAAACGTTCTCTATTTCCTAACGGTCCAATTGTAAGATAATTACCTAATGGCAGCAAAATAGACAAGAGAAAAAATTCTTTCTTGTAGGTGGCGCCCCAGTCGATGATTCCGGTGGGGGAGAATTTGTATGATGGGTTGATGGTTCCCATGCGGGTGTTCATCAACGAGAGTTTCACCATCACGCCGGCTCGATCCACAAGCGTCATCAGCCGGATGAAGTATAAGGTGTCCGGTGGCGGTAAGTATACAGCACGCTTATATAGATATTGTGGAATGGCAGCCAATATGTTCTTGAATAGTTTTAGTTTATATTTCTGACATCGATTTAGCTACACAGTGTGCTATGTATACCTTTATGTTAACAAATGCATTTGCTATTTCATTATTAGATCGAAATATTGTATAAGAACTTGATAAAAAGCGTCATTAATTTAGTTTTTATTCAATATCAACGTTATCAATGCGATATCTGTTTTATTTTTTATTGTTTGACACATAAACAAAATTGAGAGAATACCAAATCGCACACGCAAAACCCGTAAATTACAATTTAAATTCTAACATTTTATAGGTTATTTACCTATGCCCGCCGGCATGTTTGGACATATTTTTGCTTCATCGGAAGAGGGAAATGAAACTCCGGATTTACTTGTCTCTGGAATGGCAACACTTCCGGAGGCATGGGAAGGTTTCGACTGGAATCTTAAACCAAATGTACGTATTTCAGGGATAAAACATTATTCATGATCCTTTTTCTGGTACAACTCCATATAGCAGTAATCCTTTGATTTTGTTGTCCCCCACTTTCATGTTCGGCAATCAACTGGCATTGTGGAGGAAATGCTTTTCAGCTGCAAGGAAACTAGCAAATTACATTTAGTAACTACTCTTGGCCTATGTGTTTTGATGACTACTTCTCCTGGGACTTTGTCTGTTAAATCAAATTGTTATATTGACATTTAAATATCACCATTTTATCGTCAACTATGCGACGGCTGCTGTGTAGCGTTCATATGTGATTCATATGATTTTTGACAAAATACAATAATTTATGGTTTGGTTCAGTCACGTTAATAACTTTAAATGTCTGGCGTTCAATGTGAGAAACGTGACTGGGCAGTTATTTGGGTTGTGTACAATACAATGACATAGCTCCTCTGGTTAATCCAAGCAAGATTTTATGTTGTTCCATACCAGATCCTGAAGGAGATGACAGAGAACAATGATAAAAATGAGGAGGGGATGATTCTCATGGTCCAGCTTCTCACTCCGGCCAGTGTCGGGAGGGTCACACTAAAGAGTACGAACCCCTTCGAGCACCCCACTATAGACCCTCACTATCTCGAGGATCCGGCCGATATTAAGGCGCTCATCAAAGGTCAGTCGAAGTGGTCAATTTTGCATAAAACAGCATACAACATTTTGAACTGAAACGTATATAAACTCAATGAGACCAAAACAAATCGGTTATTATGCCTACGTTTTTTATTGTGAATGACGAGAAAGTATTTATGATGTACAGACTTTAAATACATAGAATCGCAAAATGTGTCCTATTTAAGTTTATATCTATCTATTAATTATGTTTTTTTATGATTTCATGTTTATGTTGCATTTAACAGGAATGAAGCTTGCCTTCAAATTAACAAGAACTAAAGCCTTTAAAAGGTTAGAACCAAAACTCCCCAGGAGATTTATTCCGAAGTGCTCTAAGCATAAGGTTAACAGTGACCCGTACTACGAGTGTCTGATCCGCTACTTGGCGGTGTCCTCGGAGACTGTGGGGGGCACGTGTAAGATGGGGGATGTCGCTGACAACGCCACGGTGGTGGATTCACAACTCAGGTAGGTTCCAACTTGAAAGAGGAACAACAATTTCTGAGCATAAAAGGGAGAAAACAGAACATTTTATATGATTTCTTTTCTGATAGATGTAAAAAGTAGGTATAATAGAATATTGTTTTCTTCATATTTTAACTTATGTATTCAATTTAAGTAAAATATTATTGAATATTTCCCAGGTGACAGATGGGTGTTGCATATTATCATCAGTAAACAAACCAGTCTGAGTAACACAGCCCTTGTCTTTATCTATATTGATATTTGATAAAAATGAAAATACCTAACTTTTAATATCTATATTGAACGTTATGTTTATTTAAAAAAAAAAAGTATCAATGTGTAAGCAATACAGATAAGTTATATGTTTTTCGTCATATCGTAGTCATCTTACTTGTTACCTTGATCAATTTGTTTCGTTATACAGTAATATTTTGTAATTTCATCTATTACTAGTTTATTTAACCTTCCTTTTATAATTGAACTGTAATTAAAGTGTTGTTTCTTCAAAAGTAGTTAATTATAGTAAATTAAAAAAACGGAACGTAAAAAATGAAGGAAGTACATGTGTTTATATAGCGTCAACGTTTACTTGTTTACTTTTTCGATTCCAGGGTGAAAGGTATTCATCAACTGCGGGTCGTTGATGCCTCAGTACTACCATCACCTATTTCCGGTGCATCGTACGCACCCGTTGTCATGGTAGCAGAAAAAGCAGCTGACATTATCAAAAAGAATTATCAGAGGCGACATAAACGTCGACATAGCTGATGAAAAAGCAGTTATAGTATCGCCATATCACTGTGTAACATTAACGACGTCATCTCAATGTAGGGGTTTTCTCGTCTTTTCATAAAAAGGCATGACGATATATGATGTAACAATATGTTTGTTACAATATGTTTGTTAATTATGATGCTATAGCAGTGTCTTATCGCCCCTGTTCGCAATAATAATTTTGCTGTACATGTTTTACCTCCATAATTAGACGATGCTACTGTAGTGCGATATTGTAGTAAATGTGTTGTCTCCTTTTGTTGGACGATTATAAAGCTGTACTATATAATGAGGTTATCTTCCCTTTCTGAATTTTTGTTGTAGTACATGTGTTATCTCCTTTTGTTCTCCCTTCTTTGATACTGATATTGTAGTATCTCTCCTCTGTGGATGATAATGATTTAGAACAGGTTAAAAATTATGATTTGACAAATGATGGTATTATGCATGTTATCTCCCTTGTTTATCGTCAATTGTATTGTAGTACGTTTCCACTTTTTACGATAATGTTTCTATACATTATATCAATACATGAAATGATGTAGTACATGTGTTATCTCCCTTGTTTAGCGAAAATGATGTGATAGGCATGTGTTATCTCCCTTGTTTTACGACAATGGTGAAGTACATGTGTTATCTCCCTTGTTTTACGACAATGGTGTAGTACATGTGTTATCTCCCTTGTTTTACGACAATAGTGTAGTACATGTGTTATCTCCCATGTTTGGCGATAATGATGTGACAATCGGGAACCGTTGGCACTTTCGCAAAAGAAAAAAAAAAACGCGAAGTGCCGACGGTTCCCAATTCCCGATTGAATGATGTGGTAAACATGAGTTATCTCCCTTATTTTACGCAAATTGTTAGTACATGTGTATGTGGTCGAGACGAAGGCTATTAATGTATATGGGGATATATATCCAGTGTTGTATATCTAGTGGTTCTATTTATATTCCCGAGGTCGAATGTGTGCAATATCATGGGAAAATCTAAAGTACGATGTACAGCTAAACATTCTTTCATCTTAACTGCTCATGTTTCATATTGAAATATTCCAGTATTTTTTCTACCTGTATATAACAAAAAACAACAACATTTCGCTAATATGTCATCCTTTTGTATGACATGTACACGTACAATGTGAACTCGGAGGATGATGGAGGCTGTATTCGTATGGGCGTTATACATCAAACTAATGCTAAGTAGTCGCTACTGCACATCATTAAATTTCATACGAAAATGCTTTCTTTGTACAAATAATACGCCTATCTCGGCGTTGTTAAAGTTGTGTTTGGAAGAAAAAAAACGTAGCATGAATCAGCTTCTATGATTGTTTCTAAGCTAGGCTGTTAGAATTTCGATACAAGCAGGCCATTTCGTTCTGATTGTATGCAAATATAAATTTGTAACCGTTAATTTCAAACCATATGAGCGATCGTTCTAGATTTATCTCCCTTATTGACAATATTTACTGGGCCTGTTCGTTTATGTGGAACAATCGGTTTGGTTGTTTTTAAATGTAACATTTTCGGGTATAAACCCTTACGGACCTGAACATGTTTATGCAGGCTTTATAGGGCTTTGTTAAGGCTCGCCTGAAAGCAGCATCAGATAACTAGGTCCTACCTTATTTCATAAACGAACAACTCTGGTCAAACCGGTTCAACTGGTTCAATCGCGATAAACGAAAGTGGCCCAGAACCAGCCATTATAGAATACGTATCGCCAATTTATGATCTTTTGTTTTGACATTAGAATTATTGAGGATTTCCTGTTTACACTTCTGGCCTGTTTACTTGTATATTGGCGTGTGAATGATATTAAAAGTTTTAGTCAGTTTAGTGAGGAATGCCAGTAAACTGTATCGGTGATTGAAATGTGTGTTAGACCTAATTGACTTGAACCATTTACAGAATATGTAAAATAGGTAGTCCCAAGTGTTAGTCTCGACTTATGCGGATAGTTTGAATTACTATTGTGTCATGTTAATTTTAGGAAAATAAATTATTTTAAAAACTGTCGTGTTTTTTTTTTATATCTGTAGACTAACATATACACGGAGAGCTGACATCGCTATAGTTAGTATCAACATTTCTCACACATTTCACAGAAGCCTTCCCGCTTTTCATAGGGAAAATATAAACCTGGTCTTTACCTATCAGGGAAGGACAGCAAAAACGTGATACTGCTCTCAAATCGTCACTATTCTTCAATAACCCTGTATAGAATAGCCTGCGTTTAAAAAAGAAACAGGGCGTAAAAGAGTGTCAGTCGAATTGCATGTACACTATATAATACTAGTAGAATAACAATTGTTGCTAGCTCTATAAATAGCCAACATCAACGATATGTAAATAACAGTAGGCATGTCTGATACCTAAGTATAATTGATTCCATCCGTAATGTAGAAATAATAATGAAGGAAGACAATGTCATGACGTGTGTCCTGTCCCGGCCTCGACATCGCGGTCGAGATGGTGAGTTCAAATCCCAACAGGGAACGAGTCATGCTCGTAGTGTTGCTGTCTATGTAATACTTTTTAGATATAGTCATACTTAAGGGAGTGATATGTGTACCATTCAGTTAATTTGCAAAGGACACACGTGTGACTGAGTTAACAAAGTTTATTGTGAGTGGCGTGTCAGATGACATCTGATGACGTCGCAGAAACTTATTTCATGGATTATGACGTTGTAATCAAAAGACTTTTAATTTATGTTATAAACATCATATTGGATAATTGGGGCTTTCTTTCTTGGTGAAGAGTTTTTTCGATGCGCATGCGTGGATGCCCTACCCTAGCCATAAAATCGCGTTGCTATGCAGAAATAGCCAAAATATAGTGTTTTTGGACAGTAAGCATGCAGAAATGAAAGCATCCGCATGTGACAAAAAAAATCCTTTCTACGAATTAACACTGGTATGACAATGCTTAAGCATGTAAAATATGTATTTGTTGCATGCGGAGGCTTTCAAAAATTGAAGAATGTTATGTAAATTTCCTTCAAAATGGCAAATTTTCAACCAAATAGCGCACTACAGATGATATTCACGCATTTTGTTACGAAAATGCGGGTTTTATGTTTCTCTGGAATTTTCATGTTTGCATACTGCATTTATTCCAGATTACGAATATAACTCCCTGATGAGGCCAGAAACGACCCTTAACGGCCCTAGTCCTTTCTATGATTTATTCTTGGCGAATTGAGTATAAAAAAACACTTTTTTCACAACAGAGGAAAATAACTTTATTTTCATCATAACACCTTATATAGCAGAGGTAAACATGTATTAAATATTAGAAATATAAAATTGTAACAGCTGTCTGCTTACCACGTGACATAATTGATCACACATACAGTGACTTAACCTTACCACTACCGGCAGTATCAATACGAGACAATACGTAAGATATATACAACAACATATGTTTATACAAAAATACACAAAACGTCAAAAAGGCACAGTAAGGTACATGTCACAAGATTTCAACCAAGTCCTGGGTAAACCAAATGCTATTCTGTCAAGCTCGTCGTGTTTCATACTCATTACTTAAATCGCTGCATTTCGTGCCAATATAATTATATAATATACAATTGTTACATTTACGGTCTATCAGCAGATCATATCCATGTGATACAGTGGCGGATCCAGAGACCAATCTGAGGGGTTTCCAAATTTCCAGGGGGGGAGGGGGTTCCATGTGGGGAAAAATTGAGGAAATTGGTGAAAATACATGATCTTTAAAGAAAATTCTCCGGCTGGGGGGGGGTTCCTGAAGCCCAAAAACCCCCACTGGGTCCGCCACTGTGATACAGCATTGGTTACCCGCGACGTAAATACATATTTACCTATTTTTCAGGTAGCCCTTCACTCCCCACCCCCGTTGCATGATTCGTGAACTTTTATTCAGACAGTCATCGTACTTTTTTAATGTAGACAAAATATATCTAGATCTTTTGCATAGTCTACTAACCATTTGTAACTGTTTCGTACGGAAGCTCTGGAGGGACATTTTTAGTTACCACTTATTTATTATTACTCATTTGTTATTCCTTATTTATTATTATTTAGTTGTTATAACTTATTGGTTATTTGATATTTACGACAAAACGTGGTAAGGCTGTCCGGCAAAATGGACGGCTTCAGCTCTAACGAACATGCAAAATAATTAACTTGTTACTGATGGTAAAGCTAACATTAATCGACACGCTTAATTGATAAATTAAAAGTGAACATTTTATAAAATTACTGAACAGAGGTTGCCTGCTTAATTAGCAATAACAAACAAGGAATAACAAATAAGTATTAAGAAATAAGTAATAACAAAAAAGAATTAACAATTAACAAATGAGTGTTAACAAATAATATTAACAAATAAGTAATAACACATAAGTAAAACAAATAAGTACACTGTAATAACAAATAAGTCTTAACAAAAGAAATAACAAAAATTGACTTTTGATAGTTTCCAGACAATTGAATACTCGATGGTACGGTACTCCACAACGGAGCATAAACACAAAAGGATGAATATGAAAAGAATACTTGATAAGAAATATCAATAACAATATTAACATTATAATAAATAATGATTATAATATAATATATTAGTATTGATAATAATTTTAAATAACAAATAAGTAATAACAAATAAGGAATAACAAATAAGTGGTAACTTAAAAATGTCCCTCCAGGGCTTCGTTTCGTGTACTTCAAACATTGTTCGAAAACATTGTTAAATTCTGCGAAGTTCAGCGAGAGGTTTTTCACATGATGACGTCATGCTCTATGCTGATTGGGTAATGGTATCTAGGCGGTAATTGAAGCAAGCAGCTCATAGGCCTACCTTTACTACACATTATGCAATCCACGGTCTAGAAGTGAAACTACAGAGTGTATTACAAAGAGGTAAAATGACTGGTAGTTATTTGACAATGACGCAAACATTATTGTAACTGAAGTTCTGATATTAAAGACAAAGAAAAGACTACGGTTTATGTTCGCGAGATGCATACTGGGAGACTCCCAAAAAGATGATGTAACACAAGTAAAAATAAATGAAGTTATAACTATTACGAAGCTGATTGTAAATCACGACCGAAGGGGAGCAACTCTATCTTGAAGAATACCGGTCGGCAAAAGTGCCTATTAATTGTATTAAAGCGACTAACGACGTATATATACTGGAAATACATTCGGTCCGAATCTATTATGGTAATTAGGTAAATGTAA
>JAUMHH010177463.1:0-15410 GCA_032359455.1 Chlamys rubida
TATGCCTCCATGTGTCTTGTGTATGTCTCCATGTGTGTTGTGTATGCCTCCATGTGTGTTTTGTATGCCTCCATGTGTGTTGTGTATGCCTCCATGTGTGTTGTGTATGCATCCATGTGTCTGTGTTCTTGGTATCTCAAAATTGAACCTAACAACACTTTAACTTTTCAACTTTCATTTTAGAGTCATCAAATATGATAACAATTTTATTAATAATTGCGGAAATAAACGGAAAATAAATGTCCACCCTATCATTTTCAAGACGAGTACAGAAAAGTATCACAGATCATTAAAATGAATGTTGGTTCTAGAGAAATGTTATGTGTATTACAATAAAATGTCTATCATTATAAATAAAGATACATGGGAGTTGAACGCACTCTTCATACTGCACTTCAAATGATAATGATACTTTCACTGTGTGGTACAGCGGTCGTGTCGATGAAATGTTGCGATATACATTAAATTCATTTTACGGACAGGTCCTACTCGTCAAAGTTATTTTTTATCTAGAAACCCTTTTTTATTATCAATTTTAACAGGTAAATAAACCGCATAAAACACCTCACTTACATAGTTCATGTATTTTACGGACTCTCGGGACAAGCATCATGGGACAGCTTTTTTTCCTTATTGGAACAGCTGCCATTTTGGTTTAGCTACAAATATTTGTCTCCCAAAGGAAATTTTTTATTATTGTAAGGGGATAGGGTCCAATCGTTTTATGGGGATCTAATTTGTGTTTGAAAAAGAAATTAATCGCCTCGTTAATATCGCTTTTTTAAATCATGCTGGAATTTATTTAATTAAACCATTTCCATTGGGAAAGAATGCTTAAAACGAAAAGCAAAAGCAAAAATAAATAAAAAATTGATTAAATTATAAAGCTAAATTACACTCTCGAAATGCCCAGATCGCACCAGAGCTTTTCTTGATTTCTATTTTTGTCCTAAGTGGACGCGGGGAATGCCGCCAGACCCCTGTTGAGGGGCTTTTGCAATAAAAATAAATTCCTGGATCCGCCCCTGAGCTGGGCTGACTTTTACACAGGACTTATATACAGAAGTAGAGCGAGTTGAATTTTTGGAGAGTGTTTTGTAAAGTAGGGACGGGGTGTATCTGGAGTGGTTTTTGCACCATGATATATATATAAACATTAGGTTATATTATGAAAAAAAAAGTTGTTTGCCTTTCCTATTGTAACGCGGAGACAATAGCGATGGGGGGAACATATCGGTTGATGCAATTTAGGTCTATATATAAGTTTATGTTTCCATAAAGGTCCGTGATAAATATTTTGTATAAACTGCTTCCCTCTAGAGCCTCATGGAAACAGCACAGATGTAAATTAATGGCATACATCGACAGCTGTCCGAGTTATTAAATTCTTATTAAAGTTGAATACTATGTAAAGTTTAATACTTCAGTATTATATAGGGTTTTTCGCTCAGCGATGCAACAAATGATATAACTCCCTATATAGTCGACGATGCATGGAAATATAGTTTGTTGATATTTAATTGTTGCTATGTGCTTTCCCATCGTGTAGTGAATTCTAAAAGTAAACACCGTAATCCTTAATTAACTCACACAGTTTATATTGTTATGTGTGATGTGACCTAGATCGTACGAAAACATTTCATGTCATTTTGCATCAGCGTCAGCTTGTCAACGTAACGACACAACTCGTCAGCTTAATGTCAAATCTCGTCAGCATTATGTCACATCTCGTCAGCGTCATGTCACAGCTCGTCAGTGTCTTGTCACATCACACCAGCGTCAAGTCACATCTCGTCAGCGTCAAGTCACATATCTTCAGCGTCAGGTCACATCTCGTCAGCATCAGGTCACATCTTGTCAGTATTGGTCAAATGTCGACAGTATCCGGTCACATCTCGTCAGCTTCAAAGTCACATGACAGCAGCGTCAGGACACATCTCGTCAACGTCACGTCACACAACGTCATAATCATGTCACATCTCATCAGCGTCAGGTCACATCTCGTCAACGTCAAGTCACATCTCGTCAGATACAAATTACATCTCATCAACGTCAGGTCAAATAACGTCATTGTCAAGTCACATCTCGTCAGCATCAGTTCACATCTTGTCAACGTCAAGTCATATCGATCTCGTCAGCATCAGGTCACATCTTGTTAACTGAACTGAAACTGATATCTATATATATACATATTGAAAGTTAAAAGTCAGAAACACGTATATCTTTAAAGCATTAACGCTTTCATTGTTAATCTTCAGTTATGTTATCCGTAGAAATTGTCTCCATACTGCAACGAAGTCAATCTGTTCAAAGGATATTCAGTACGTGACACACATATCCATTATGTTCAAAACAGAGAACTGTCCCCACCGATACCAGTCGAGGCTGACGTTGCATTCATATTTCCCACTCTATTGGTCTGCCACCTATAACCCTACCAAGGGCCACAGTGACCGTGTGGTTAAAGGGCGTCTGACCGTCTACGATCACTATAGCTCTCCAACACTGAGTCGAGGGCTCGAGGCTTTCGTATGTACCTCTAGGAGGAATACACCTCGGTGTATGATACTTGCGTATTTTACCTATTTACAATTATCAACCGTTCATTAACTCATTCACCCCTGAAGACTCATTTCAGCTCTTCCAATTTAAAGGTTGGAGTATTTCATTATGAAATTCCAGGGGTGAATGAGTTAATAATACAGAAAATATAGAGGTACATCAGATTATTTTTCACACACATTAACAATTTTCCTGAGAAATAACCAAGAAACATCTCCAAATATACAAGTCTATAGCTTTACCCTAGACAAGGATAGCGTTACAGAAAAAAATAGACGGGTTTGTTCGTGGAAATTAATTAACATCATTTGTACCCCGGGAATCATTTATTAATATGCATAAGCATACTCTGCCAATAAATGGTATTTTTCGCATTCCTTTCTTAAGACTGTCAGTATGAACAGTTTTAAAGTCAACAGAGCTGTCTTCTTAAGCTCAGTGGGTCCACAGGTGTAATAGGAATGTATTTTGATATAAACGTGGCAACTATTTTGTCATCGACTTTTGCTTTAAAATACTGGAAAAGATTTATGAAATTCTAAAACGCTGGTATCGTTTCACATATGAGACAATTAAAACAGTACAGTACCAATGTCACTACTTGCCGGCTATATAGTAAAACATGCAAAGTCTGATTTTAGTATTTCTATTTGAAATCCGGTCCTATGCCGATCCCACAACCGATACGAAGCTGAACACAAAATAATTGATATCAAGATAATTTGAAATAATTATTACCGAATTTGATTTTTCTGTGTCCATTAAGTCAACGGCATGCATCAGTATCCATGAATTATTAATCACATTCATATTCAATGGATTGAAACCAATTTTCAATTTTATTTTCAGAACATAGTTATTTTTAAATGAACGGTTGTTCGTTATCTGTTATTTCGAGCGAGCACTAGCATTGAAAATGCAACGCTTACATATATAAGTTTCGTTAAGTAACAGAATTGGAAGCCAACGATTGTCTGCCAGATTCACGTGAATTTCATACTCTGATAATGTTACATGAAATGAAGTTAATTTCATTATTACGACTACGAAATATCAAACGCTTTCCTTTTATTTCGGTTTGATATTCTTTGTTTCTGTAAATCAGAAATAAGTCACGTTTATATCAGGAAATAAGTCACGTTTATATCAGGAAATAAGTCACGTTTATATCAGGAAATAAGTCACGTTTATATCAGTTTCTCAAGAGTATATGTACTGCTAACTTTGATATTATTTAAATAATTGATCCTTTTGTAATCATTAAAATAAAAACTGAATCAAACGTATTGGTTTATAATATTTTTGTATTTTTACATAAAATTCACAATAAAAACAGTTATTCTTTTACAACTGGTCGCGGATAATATAACAAAAATTAAAACATACTCCAGGCGACATAATATATGCTTATAAATATTTATATATGTCTGAAAGCGTCTCATTTCAAAGTATATCTGTAGCAGAGTTTGAAACCGATACCAAGATGAATCGATGGAGCGTTTGACATTTAATGACATTTGACAATCTGCTGAACGCCACCATGACAACTCGGACGCCTCTACCATGTTACTGATACTAAATACACAAGTAATTATAATAGTTTTAGATATTTGCTATTAACCCTACCAATGTATGTATATGACATTTTCCTCTGTCTGCATTGTGGAAAATACTTGCATCCCATATTTTGTTTGCAGAAAAAAAACGAAATTTATGGGGATCAATCAATTCTGCAAGGGTGGAAGCAAGACCTCTGCGCTCAAGGCGACTTCCGTGTTACTCGCTAAAACCGCGTAACATGGTCAAAAAGACATGTGTAAACATTGAAAACAGTATTCGGCTTCAAATTTCTTACATATCATTGACAAACTATGATCATTTTATAAATTTACCACCTATTATCAATTGGAATTAAGCACAGAATCTGCTTTTGAGCATGAGAACGGTTTCATGACGAATACATGTCCTTGATATTAACGGTCAGAAAGCCAGTGGCCCTAATTACCGTTATAGAGTCGTCGGGTAGAAGTGCTCTAACAAAACGTAAATCCGCTCTTAACCACTCCAGAAAGTTTGTTTTTTTTTAAATAGGGAAAGTACAAATAGAAAATATGACTTTAGGGAATGCAGAGATGAAAAGATAAGATTTACAAAAACGCACACCTACCGTCGGTACAATCACATTATGCTTTTCCTTAGCGTCCATCACATAGGTAGGATTTTCCATTTAGAGAGATGTTTCAAAGTCCTTGGTAAAAACTGACGAGACACATCTAAAAGCAGGCAGGATTCAGAAGAGTTTGGTTAGCCAGCAAGAGTCGGCAAAGATCGGAATGACGATTAATAATGTATGTTTGTTGTATAGAGGATCTTGCAGTGAGGTTATAGGTTTGTTAGCATTGTGAACGACTGTATTTCATAGCAAGATAAATATAAAAGTTATACATTCCTTCAATAGGACCGTCGGATCGATGTGTACAGTAGTGTCAACACGCGACAGATGTTACACGGGGATCAATCCGCCCTCCATACCCCACAATGAACGTTACTTACCGTTGTCGCTGAAACCTATTGTTCCAACTTCTGAACTAAAAAAAAAGTAATTTATTCCTCAGTGTTGAATTAAATTGTTTATAGATTATTGTGAACATCTGTAAGGCGTTTTAACCATCTGTATGTACTGGTATGTGCTGATGTTAGCCGTCCCGGACAAAGGCAATGGTCATATACAACAACAGTTAGTTTAGTACCAACTTCATAGAGTAATTTGGTTGACACGTCACCTCACACCACGTGACATGGAGAGGATGGTTTGGTTCGATTCTAACTGATCATACGATACCATACAAGTTTAATTGAAAACTATTTCAAATACAGTGACGTCATTAAATCGAGTTGATGTGAAGGTTTTCTTCGATATTATTCCAAATATTTCAAAAATAATATGTTTACGCATCTGACAATTTCAACTTTGTATAACACATGTTTAAGTCCTACCAGCAAGTTAGCTTATGGAAGCTGGATGATGCTGCTTCACATTTAAAATAATGAGGCGATGGTTCTTTGACCGTCAGTAAGATTGTATGCAGAGACTAACAGAACATATGGTATAGTACCTTAGTTACTCTATAGTAAGTTATACCTACGCCTGTAGCTAGTCATTGGTTCACTTCTACAGTTCATTAATGTTTCCTCCACACAAGGGACAAAGGTAACAATATTAAATGAACTGCCGCTGCCTATAGTGGCACTCCATATTATACGAATTATACCACGTTGACAATAACCATGTATGACATGTTTTATATGGTTTGACGTCCTATTACATGTAAGAGCTAAGGTCATTTAAGGACGTGCCGCCATGTGTGTTGTGTATGCGTGCATGTGTGTATGTGTGCTGGAGGCAGATACTGTAGGTGTAGTTACCTCCTTGTGCAACAGTCTGCCTGGTCACATTATACTGACAACCGGTGAACCAGTTGTTGCCATTTCTCTAAATGCTGAACGCTAAACAAGGAATAACAACTACTATTTTTAAGGACTTTGGTTTGTCCCGGCCTGGGGACAACACCCATTCCCTTCCCCACCTGGGCGAAAGTTCATCTTTCAAGCCAAAAGTGAGGTATTGCCAAGCAAGGCGCTAGGAAATATAGATGGTAGATAGAAGTAGAGAGAAATATATAAAGATTCCAAATATTGCATTGGGTACAGCAGATTTATTTTGGTCGCTTTTGTGTCCCAAAGTAGAGGGCAGAAAAGCAAATACCCAAATCCGCAGGGGGTTCTCACATTAGTCGCCTCTTACGATACATGCAGTGGGTAACAGTGGAACACAAGGAATTGTGTGTGACTGATCTTAGACAGATTAGGTTTGTTGAACAAGGGTATACAGGTACATGTGCGTATCCAATCGTTACATCATACAACATCGTAAAACTAAGAGAACAGGGCTACCAACTGCAGCAACGAGAAATCAAATCAAATCAGTGAGACACAAAATGTTACATTTAAGCAATGAATGTTTTAGCAAATGTTGTTATTGTCCTATAACACACATTTCTCTTGCTGACAAACTTACATATGTGTCAGCAATAGGAATGTGTGTTATAGGACCATAACAACATTTGCTAAAACATTCATAATCTATATTTTTATATTTTGAAAGAGTAGTTACGCTTAGTTATTACGAACAATTCTTTGAATAGCAAATCAAGTCTTGATAACAATGAAATTGATGACGTCACAATAGAGATTGATGCCGTTACAGTAGCAAATCTTGTTATCACTGTGTGCTAACGATACCGGATATTGCTACCAGTAAGGAAATATAGAAAAAAACTCGCCTTCAACTGCAGACCACCTCGTGTGATTACCGCCTGCCTAGTAGCAATATCCGGTGTCGTTAACACACAGTGGTTATAGCCTCACAACAACATTTGCCTTATCAATGCATTGCAATGGAAGGATGCAGAGAAAATGTAAATAGTTTGCAAGTTTCAACAGCCAAGAGACAAGGGACCATAGCCCTATTATATCGTCAGAATATGTGCATGTATGCATGTCAAACCGGAAGATGAATATTTCCAAATGTCAGCGGGTTAATGCTTTAAAAAGAATCATGACTGTCCATTTTTGTCAGCAACAACATACAAGTATTAAAAAGATAAAAGATACTGTGCACTATTCGTCCGAGACTGGATCATTCTAGCATATATAATACAAATCATTTGTCTTAAGTTTTATGGAAACGGAAACCAGAATCAGATATGTCTGTGACTAAATTTTAAAATTCTAAAACGACTCTTGACGACATGAATAAGTAAAGGGTGTGTGGAAAGCTTACACGACCAGTAATGTTAAAACTGTGTCAATAAATGTCATTAAGATGGCGCCACTGTCGTTCAGATTTCACCACTATCGCCGAAAATAACGATACGAACGTCATAAAGTAGTGATTCTGGGGCACTGCGTGGGTCGTATAGAAATCATATCTGTCAAATATATACAGTTTATCAATGTGGCGCGCGACGTTAATGCACCTATACTTATACAAGTACTTCACCTAAAAAGGCAAGTTATGGTATGAATTATTCGTCAGCGATCATTACGTAAATATAATATTTCCCAAAGGAACCATTTGATTTGTTCTTTTAATTCCTCGGTGAGTTGATGGCAGCGAAAACAGTCGTTGTATTTCGGGAATGTGTGTTAATGAATTCCACAACGTTTACATGTGGACGGAGAACCGCAACACATGTTTGCATACATGTGGTTCAAAAGGTTCGTTTAATTCCTTTGTGAGAAACAATCTACTGCAGTGTATCTAGGCCACACCATTTAACATAAATTATCTCCCCTGGGTATATACAGTGCATGGTCATAGTCAAAAAGAGATCAAGTTGTCACGGCGTTGTTACTTTAAATATATGTATAGCAGTCATGGTTTTTATAAGAACTATTAAAATCGATCAATAATTGTAATCGTATTTATTTCGTCATGGATTGTTTTATGTTTTCTTAAGTTGATTACATTTTCTATTTTGATTTGATTAAATTTTGCTTTTAGTGCGTCGATTTTTTAAGTAAATATGACACTTATAACCACAAAAAGTCGATGCGGGGAAGTTTAAATATGTACAGATGTAGCTATCAAACACACATTTACACAGTAACCTCCCCTACAGCGATAAGGGGGCAACCGGTGGACAACTACATACAGTATTTTAAACGTTCGTTTTTACTGTACTTTTCATACATTATTTTTGTGAGGTAAGTGTATGTTGTAAAGAAAAGGCCTTGTTTTTCTAAGGTCTTGTTGTATGCCTGTTTAAATCAATTATTTATGAAACCCATTGAATGAAAAGTGTAATGATAATTACATGAGAAGCTATAATTGCTACAGTATAAGGGTAACCTCCCCTTACCGACGATTGAGTCGGCGATTGCAAAATAGATATATGCATAGCCTGATGACCATATTCTGTACTTAGTTCACGTTGTCTGCAGAAACGTGTAAAATCATTTGGATTCTTATGTTCTACTATAGGAATCAGATATTGACACGTCTGTGAGACATACGTCAATATCTAAACATACTGGACCCAAATATTACTATAGATTATTGCCATAAAAGATTTATTTCATCATGCAAAGAATAGGAATATTGTCCGGGTTTGAAGTCATTATATTCTTGCTTAATCTGTAGAAATGAGAAAGCGTTATTTATATCCGTTTCAGCAGCACAACTGTAATAACCGTAGTACAGGATTCGGTCCCCGGGCGACAATCGCCATCATTACGTACTCATTAAGATTTGTCAGGTATAACATTCAAATGTACCAAGACCTGATTTACTTCTAACTGATCGCAGTGCCATTCCTTGTTAAAGTCTAGTTCATGACGTCTTACAGGATTACATATTTCCGTGTATATGACAGGAGACACCATGACGGGTGCTACATGTGGAACCGGAAACAAATATTTCTCCTTCCGTTATTTAGTTCTAGTTCTAGTTATACAAACAAAATTTTTCCATTTTCCCGTGAAATTTCGTTATCCAAGCCAAACCCAGACTTTTGATCAGAAGTGACAGTGCCTTGGTCAATTCATGACGGAGAAACCAATATTCCGGGTTCATAGGAGCCATGTAATATCAGCTGGTGGTCAGGTTTCACTGTATTAGATTATGTCGGTAAAGTCAGGTTTCACTGTATTAGATTATGTCGGTAAAGTCAGGTTTCACTCTATTAAATTATGTCGGTAAAGTTAGGTTTCACTGTATTAGATTATTTTGGTAAAGTCAGGTTTCACTGTATTAAATTATGTCAGTAAAGTCAGGTTTCACTGTATTAAATTAAGTCAGTAAAGTCAGGTTTCACTGTATTATATTATTTTGGTAAAGTCAGGTTTCACTGTATTAAATTATGTCAGTAAAGTCAGGTTTCACTGTATTAAATTAAGTCGGTAAAATCGGGTTTCACTGTATTATATTATGTCGGTAAAGTCAGGTTTCACTGTATAATATATATGTCGGTAAAGCCAGGTTTGAATTATTACATTATGCCGGTAAATTCAGGTTTCAAACTATTAAATTATGTCGGTAAGGTTTGGTTGCACTGTATTACATTAAGTCGGTACAATTATATTTCACTGTAATATATTATGTCTGTAAAGTCAGGTTTCACTCTATTAAATTATGTCTGTAAAGTCAGGTTTCACTCTATTAAATCATGTCCGTTAAGTTTGGTTGCATTCTTTTCTAAAATGTCGGTAAAGTCATGTTTTAATGTATCTAGGCATCGAAAAAATAAACAAGATGATGATAGCAGTAACATGTATGTAAGGTTTATAACAATAACTTCTATCTCACGAACCGTCTCGCAGCAGACAGCATAGTTTCGGTCTGTGCTGGAAGACAGACATGCAAAAACAGAATTTATAATTAATTTATCTATAAAATAACAAATTACCTAGCTACAGGTAGGCAGTTATTTTCCTTTTTGTTTATCACTTTATTTAGCACGCCACCTTTAGATCAATTATTCAGGTAACAGTATATAACATGTATACATGTGTTTTACCTTTGGCTGTGTTCAATCATTTAAAAGCCTCACCTACATCAAAGACATGAGACGTGTCTGCTTTCGTTATATTTCCCAAACCAGTGTCTGGGGATACGGAAACTGTTTCACTTCGGTAGGACCCAACAAAATGTCAGAAACACCATATTAGCGTCTGAAACACAATATTACACAAAGGCGAACAACGTAAGACTGCCTTGATTTGGTAAGACACATCACAATGCCAATAACAATAACAAAGAGAAACAATCTCATTTTGGTAGGTACCATCAAAGTTGGAAACACTACATTTCTTAGATTCCAATTTTTTTCCTATTTGCTTCATCTTAGTTCTATCTTGACATCATAGTAACTATATAATCTTACTCGGTAATAATCGTAGCAACTCGGGAATAGCTTATTTATTCGGGAATAGTCGTGTCAACTCGGGAATAGTCGTGTCAACTCGGGAATAGCAGTATCAACTCGGTAATAGCAGTTTCCTCAAAACATGTACTGTACCGATTAGGATGATCTTTTGCAAAAATAGTACTTCAAACTTGTTTTCATGTTTCTGTCAATTCATTTCTCTCTTGTCACATACATGTACCTTTACCCGTTTTCTGTCTGTAGTGTCAGTAACACTACAAAGAAACCTGTTTGTACAGATATTACAGTGACTGACAAGTTTGAAGCAATATCTCTGAGCGAGCGACGTCTTGGCAACATTTTAGTTAATTTAATACGCTGTTGTCGCTTTCCGATAATTTTACATCTGCAACGCTACAGTTTCTTTTTTAAAGTCGACAATTACAATTCAAGTCGTGAACTTGTTTTTCAGAATTGCCTGAAGGGTTACGGCTTTGACTGTGTAGTTTTTATGAAATTTGAATGCTAATGTTGTTATGTTTGATAGAATTGGCAAGGAAACAGTCGACCTGAATTAGCTTTGAGGTGTTCAAAGCATGACGTAATTGGAAGAATTTATAATTAACCTGATTAACCCAGGCGCTATGTGCAAATAGAGTGTCAATACATGTGAATCATTCACGTCTGAGATGCGAAGGCTCCCTTCAGTAACGTTACAAGTTTATTTCAAATATTACTGGAGAATTTTGAGTCATGTTTTATACCACAGTGGTATTTGTTTCCAAGCAAACTGTGTAGACATACCTGCATCTTGACTCTGTAAGCAAAACATAATCTAACTCTCGGAAGCCAGACAGTTACATTGTGCTGTACCACAAAAAAATGTCACTGACGATGGAAATTGCGTCATTTTGCATGTATTAATAAACAGAACTGGAAAACAGATAATAAGTTTATAAAAAGTCTACCTGAAATTGGTTTGCCTACAAAATAAATTAAAAAACTGGCGCTTCCAGTAAATTATAGATCTTCTTGTTTTCATCACTTTGAGGTAAAACAAGCACTGTATAGTGCAGCATTGACCCACCCATATCGTACCAGATGACTTGGAAGATTTTTATATTCGCTTGGTTTACGGTTCGATGGGTGTTAAGGGGGCGAACCGAAATTTTATGGTTACAAAGCTGTGTATTAATTGATTTCTTTTGAGGAAGTACAATCGTAATTACAAAAAAAAAAGTACAAAGTAAATGAGCAAAAGAATAGTTTGATATAGATGAAACAACTCTTAGTCGCTGGATAGCATATTTCAGAAAGGGCCTAATTATAAACCACGGGAACCTGAAGCTTTAGACACTCAATTTTGAAAACCTAATCGTATGTGTTTGGATTATTATTAGACATTTTAAAAATTGAATATTGCAAAACTGAAAATGCCTCTGTTTGATTAAATACTTGGCATCTGAATACACCGCCATTTCCCCACTTACCATGACGCAGCTTAGATCAGTCGGCCAATGAGGCGGGATAATTTCAAAGTGTCATTGACTCGTGATAGTAGTATACAAATTTGGAATAGGTCGGAGGGCCGCAGAGATCACGTCTGCTGTAAGATTTATTTGGGGTAGACATGTAGGATTAAAATTGTCATCGTCGTCATCATCATCCTCGTCCTATGTGTAGATAACAACATACCGGAACGGCAAACTTGAATCCGTGCGTCACACAACAAACCGTGATCCGTGCGTCACAAAACAAACTTTAATCCGTGCGTCACACAACAAACCGTGATCCGTGCGTCACAAAACAAACTTTAATACGTGCGTCACACAACAAACCGTGATCCGTGCGTCACAAAACAAACTTTAATCCGTGCGTCACAAAACAAACCGTGATCCGTGCGTCACACAACAAACTGTGATCTGTGCGTCACACAACAAACCGTGTTCCATGCGTCACACAACAAACGGTGATCCGTGCATCACACAACAAACCGTGATCCGTGCGTCAAAAAACAAACCGTGATCCGTCCGTCAAAAAATAAACCATGATCCGTGCGTCACACAACAAACCGGGATCCGTGCATCACACAACAAACCGTGATCCGTGCGTCACACAACAAACAGAGATCAGTGCGTCAACGGCAAAAGCGTCATCCGTTCGTCAGATGACAAATTGTGACTCGTTCGTTAAATAACAAAAACGGCATCTGTTTGTCAAAAGACAAACTGCGATACATTTGTCTAAGTAGTTGAAATACAATCCTCAATCATGTTGCCCTTACAAAATGTAAACATATGTGTGTTTACCTTTTACCGCTACAATGTTTCGACCTTGGTAGATATTGTATATACTGTATATACATTGTACTGCACGAAAGCCGATTTAAATGTTTGCCATTGTGTGTATTGATACGTATGAACGCCTGACCGATAAACGTGATCAGACAACAAAGGGGGCGTGGGCGATAGGTGTCTATACACATACAGCCTTTACCCTGTACAAGTGCCACGTTTGAAGTCACCAAGTTCGGTTTCGATTAATAGAATCCCCCCTACCTTGGGTTGAGGACCTTGACGGTGTGACAGAGAAATCTCCATCCTCGATTTCCAGGGGTTACGCTCACTTTCGCTCTCTACACGGAGCGAAAGTGGGCGTAACCCCTGGATATCGAGGATGAGAAATCCCCAGCCCAAAGGGTATGTTTTTGGTCATTTAACCCAAGGCTCTTTGGAGTTTTAGAGAATTAAACAATCACACCCTCTAGGGGATGGTGGAGGGAGTTTATTTTTCTCCCATTCTATAATGTCAGTCTCGAACTCTACCGACAGTATAGTCTTGCATGTTTGATTTCCAATTTATCGTATTGTTTCTTCCGCGAGCTATCTTTCAAACCCTAAGAAGGTGGCTGAGAAATGTTGAAGGGTAAAGAGGGGGGAAATTCAATGAAAGGTGGTAGAGCATGCAGTTATATTCATATGAACTGCATTTCTAGTGTTAAATTTAACGAGTGAAGCGAAACGCCCTCATCGAAAAATAAATGTAAATTAATTTATTTTGCTTATATTTAATAGTAAATGCTTCGGATGTAGTTTTCGATAGATTGGACTAGTAATCAAAGACCACACCCACCCTTGGTAATGCACCAAAAATTAGTAATAGTGACTGCATTTGTATCTAAAATATTTGCATACCACACTAATAAAACTGTGTTGCGTTGGAGATATCAACTAAATAGTTATATTTCAAAAGGTAAATATGCATGATACATGGTCTTTTTTATTATAATATTATACATACGTCCGAAATTAAACATAACTGTGGAAAGCGGTAAAAATAAAGCTGATGTGCACAGGTTTCGCCCGGGAATAAAATAACACTTAAATGATGTCAAAAACATAAATACACGTACATAATGTGACACGACTTACCCCGTTGACGTCTATGTCAGTTTCACTCCGTATAACGTCCCCCTGGAAAACCGTCGTCTCCATAATGACAGCCTTCTATCGATTTATAATCCACACACGACAGAAATATGAGGAATCTCTAGGGCGAACTCCGGGGATTCCAGGCCGGAAAATACCGGATGCATTAAGGATATATCCTACACATGTGCTTCTTACCTCCACGTCAGGAGCTCCCTATCCCCGGTTCACTAACTATCCAGGAGAAGAGGCGTGTTTAATTGAAACTCTCCCTATGGAACTAGCAAGGCCTGAGGTACACAGCCGGGTACTATTTCAGATACATTGTTAGCTTAATACATGGCTCGTAAATTTGGGAAAAGAACTTTACTTTTCAGTTTCAATAGGACAATGGCCGTCGTAATAGCGAATACGTGCAATTACTTGTTTGACAAACCGAGTTTGTTTAATACATTAGCATGCATTTCACTTTCGCTGTGAACATATTGCAAGTTTTTTTTACTCAAATTTTACAGGTATACGGCCACTGTGACGTTTTTCTATAAGTAGCTAGCTAAACGAGTTCGTCTTTGTAGAGGTACCAATAGAGAATAGCTTTATTGTAAATTGTTTAAATAGATAGTTTTCGTTTGTGGCTAACCCAGACAAGCGTATCTGTGTTGTGTTTAGTGCTATACATACGAACAGTCTTTGTATAAATACGTACACCTAGCATAGCGTGGTTTGTTTAAATGTCTGCTGTAGTGTAAAAGGGGAAAAATAAAAGATTTTGATAGGTACATTCCAAATATGACCGAAAGTACCCCGAGTGTGAAACATGACACCATTGGGTGTTATATTATGTGAACCCAAGGCCGTTTTCAGCTTTGGTGATCTATATTAGCGAAGGTTCGTGTCATTTCAATTTCAATAGATTTATGGATCTTGTCCTGACGTTGATGAAGTTCGAGTCCGTGACACAACTCTACATTTTACCCTACGTTTTTATGTATAAATTATGTACAGTTTCTGTTATAGCGTTGTTCCTCGTGCATGCATATCGCTGAAGCTAGCTCCCTCTTTGCAATGTAAATCTTAATAAACAGAATCCTGCGTTGCTGCTTATTGAATGATGTTAGCACAGTAATTAGAGTTATGTTTGACTGTTTGTTAGGGGGGGGGGGGGGGCATGATAACCCGAAAAGAAAAATTTACCTTTTTTTTTCAAAACATTAATCGCTCTCTTAAAATATATTGTCGAAAAAATCTACATTGTTTATTATTTTTACAGGACGCTACAACGCTTGTCTTTTCAGCTTTCACTCATCAAGTGTGATGAGCGATAAACGAGTTGTATCAAATGTACATTATACTGGGGCCTGTTCGTTTATGCGGAAGAACCGATTTGACCGTTTATAAATATACCAATTTCGGGTTTTATGCAGGCCTTGCAAGGCTTTGTCAAGGCTCGTCTGAAAGCAGCATCAGATTACTAGGTCCGACCTTATTTAAT
>JAUMHH010177474.1:0-15409 GCA_032359455.1 Chlamys rubida
ACGGCCGACGGACGGACGACGGACGCCGCACCATGGCATAAGCTCACTTGGCCCTTCGGGCCAGGTGAGCTAAAAAATCATACTGAAGTATCAGAAATTGGCCTATTTTGTTTAAACAAGTTTGTATCAGAAATTGGCCTATTTTGTTTAAACAAGTTTGTATCAGAAATTGGCCTATTTTATTAAAACAAGTTTGTATCAGAAATTGGCCTATTTTATTTAAACAAGTTTGTAGAAGAAATTGGCCTATTTTATTTAAACAAGTTTGTATCAGAAATTGGCCTATTTTATTTAAACAAATTTGTATAAGAAATTGGCCTATCTTATTTAAACAAGTTTGTATCAGAAATTGGCCTATTTTATTTAAACAAATTTGTATCAGAAATTAGCCTATTTTATTTAAACAAGTTTAATTGTATTAGAAATTAGCCTATTTTATTTAAACAAGTTTGTATCGGAAATTGGCCTATTTTATTTAAACAAGTTTGTATCAGAAATTGACCTATCTTATTTAAACAAGTTTGTATCAGAACTTGGCCTATTTTATTCAAACAAGTATTTTTTCCTGCCTTATATGTATATATGAAAGTCTACATGAGTATTCTGCTTGTCCTAATATTACCAGTAAATCATAAAATGTCCAAAAAACATTTGTTCAAAAAGTTGCAAGACAGCACAAAACTAGGAAACAATTATATACCTTGGCCTTAAATTGGACATGAGTTCATTATTTCAGGCTTATAAGTGTAAATATACATAATTACAAGGTTTACATGTTATCTCAAATCAAAAGTCTGTCACATTTACTGATCCAGGTATTGTTGTAAGCAAAGTGAGTCAAGGAAACACAAGAGAAACAACAGAGAAAAAAAAAAAAAAAAAAAACTTAATCACTATAATACTGTATTCAACCAACTAACATTATATTGTTTTTCTCATTTACTGATAATTACTGGTAATGTTTAGTCTGGGCCATCAAAAATATTCTTCATCACCGGATTTGAAAAACTGCCAAAATCTGAATAAATAAGTTTTATCCCGATTATGATTGAATACAGTGTCTCTTTAAAGTTCATGCAAAAGAGAATTTATGTGAATGACCTTAATATTTTTACTTCAAAAATATTAAATTTAACAGATATTTGAATCTGAAGTCAGTCAAGGTCATTCAATGTAATTCACTGTTGTGCGAAAGTGTTTGAAAAAGAGGGCAATTAAAAAGAAAACACTTAGGGATATATGCTACCTAACTGTAACACGCTTCTTTAACAAAACACATCCACACTCAGGAAACTGCAAAATGTCTTACATAAACAGTTATAGGACTTGTTTTTCACATAATTTCAAAAAGTAAGGGGAGATAATTCTAATACAAATTTAAAATATATAAATTGTAAGGTAGCATACATCCGGAGCATCTAATGAGGTTAACAGTGGCAAATATACTGCTGTCTGTCCTTTTTCTTTCACAATTCAACACTTTGTCGAACCAAGAATATTTTGACAAAAAGTAATTGTAACAAAATGTCAACACTGCCTTCTGTTTAGCAAAAGCTAAAGAAAAACTGTACAAAAGGGAGATAACTGCTGAAAAGATATTTTGTTGTCTTACTTAAAAATTTTGAAATGCTTGAATCTATTATTTTTCATTTTGTAGAAGAACTCCATAAAGCTGTAGGATTTATGAAATTGTGTCCATTATATATTTTTTCTGTAACTATTTACAGTATGTTTTACCCCAAGATATCAGTTTGTGAAACTAGAGTACAGACAGCGATATGTGAACAAGGCGAGGGTGCCTCGTTTTTTACACTGTGATATATGTACCTTTCGTATCTAATGCATCTTCCGCCTCCACCTCTGAAAAGTAAAAAGGCACATGCGTGTGGAAAACCTGATCCAAAGCCATACACACTCAGTTGTTCAAACTGTATTAGCTTAATATCTAGCAGAGAAAAATACTTGTATTCAGAAGACCCTTCTCAATCTCCTAATAAACTGAGATTCAGGTTTTAATTGATCTATTCCTTAATTCATTTACCCCTGAAACTTCATTATGAACTATTCAAACCTTTGAATTGGAAGAGTTCAAATGTGTCTTCAGGGGTGAATGAGTTAAACAATAAAATCAGAATTCACACAAACATTCAGGATATTTTTTTCTCAAAACATTTTTTTTTTTTTTTTTAGATATTTTTACAATTTTTTGGTCAGTTTTAACAACTTACACAGAGTCTAATTTATAAATCTACATATTCAAATTTTTTTTTCTCGAAAATCTGCCAAGCTAATTATTTGGGTTTTAAACAACTGAGTACTATCTCTATCCATTGACAGTCTTTTTGTTAAACCCGACACAGAATCGACACATTACATCATCAAAACTTAGGTCACTTTATTTGCCATTATAAACAGAAATCTTTCCTCCAGTAAACTTTCATTGCTTCTATTTTCTATAAAAACCAGAGAAGATTTTTTTTTTATAGAATTATATTTAACTGATCTATCATATATCTTAATAACAATGAATAATTTACAAAAAAGAAACAACTAGTGTTTGTTATTCTTTGTATTATGTACTGTATCATAATATTACGTGAATAAAACGCCATTAAAAATAAATCTTGAATTCAAGTATCACTTGACCATTTATTTTTACATAACCAACGAAATACACATTGTGTGAAAAGTGAATAATGTAAGTACAAAGAATTACGTAGACAAAATTTATTGTCCACAAAACAAAAGTAGCTTTCTTTGGTAAAATTCATATCTCTATCAAGTCCAAAACAAACTCGCATTAGTACAAAGGTACCAGTAGAGTAAAGTAGAGAGTGCATGGCTATCCTTTTTTTTCGCCAGGATTAATCAAAAAGACTGCCAGGGAATAATGAAAATAAAAAATTTCAGGTAATAAACATTTTATTATATTGGATATAACAATGAAAACTGAGCGGATAATTTTGGTTACCAAGGTATGGCTTACTTAGAGATGAGATAAATACAAAAATGAACAATAATAAAATTCCAATAACAGATTAACTCTGAAACTACTGATAAGGTTGGAAAAGAAATACATTTCATAATTTCGGTGAAATATTTGTCCAATATCGATACATTATCTTAAGTTCAAACAACTTAAAACTTGAAGTATTCACAATTTGAAGTCACTAAACAATAGGGACCATGCTTATAATATAGAAATAAAAAAGACATAAGTGCAAAAGTTTTGTCTGAAAAAAATGTAAGTGAAAAATTGTAAAACAGGAATTGATAAAATATTGGAAAAAATGTAATAAGATGTCATTAGCTGTTTTTGAATATAACTAATTGAGACATTTCTTTATTGCTGAAGCTGAGATTTGTTTGTTTGTTTATTGCTTAACGGCCCAGCAACAATAGAGTCATTTAGGGCCACTGAAGCTGAGAAAAGGTTAGTTGCTTTCGATATTAACCTCATGCTCCAAATAGTTTTATGTTACGAGTTAATCAAACTCCATGCCACGTTTTGTGATAAATCATGATCTACCTCACAGTATTGTATTTGATACAAGTGGAAAACATTGCCAGAATTAATGGATGATTTGCATTTAGCGAAGATATTCTACTTCCAATTAAGCAACAAATTTAAATAAAATAGCAGATTATTTGTGTAATAAAACGGTGCATAATGGAAGGGATTTAGGAGGATATTAAAGAAGAAATAAAATTCAAAGAATGAAGTAAGATAACTTTTTAACTATTTTCCATACATATGTGAATTGCACTTATGTTATATATTCTCAAACATGTAGCGATGAAACTTGACCAATAACCCACATATCTTGTGTGACCTTGAAATATCATGGTGTCTTATTATAATGAATGACCTTGCCACTTTACAGAACAGTTAAAAGCTATGCTATACAAGCCTGACCCCAGTGACTTGACATCCAGACAAATATCTGTGGTTGACCTCATAACCTTTGTGACCTTGATATGACCTCTACAAGATTTTTTTATTACTAATTTTAAAACAAATATTAAAATTTGTGTTTATCCCTAAAGGTGATTCTGGTAACCCCTCCTGATCTCTAGTAACATTCTTTGTCACTGTTCACTGCCTTCCTAACATGAGTGACATATGTATGTTGACCCCTAGTGACCTTGTATGACCTCTGTAACTTACTTCCAGGAATGCTCCCGAGCTGTGAGCCCCCTGTGTCAGAGGGTGTGGTACTGGCACCACTCCTGACACTGCTGGCGCGGCTGGAGTTGGTGGACACCACGGCTGTCTGAACCCAGGCCGCAAGGTTAGCTATCTGGGCCTCCATCTTGTCCATACGAAACCTGTAACCATGGAAACAAGATGGTGCCTGAGACAAAACTGAACTTCAGAACATGAAAATATAAGCTGTCAATCATATATAATACTTCAAATGAATTCCAGGAAGGTATTTACATATTGTGTAATTGCAATTCCTGTTAGAGTTATCTCCCTTACTAATGGGTGTACAATTTCATATTTCACTCGTCCGTCAATAATTTCATAATAAGTATTAAACATTTTCAGCAGACCTGGCATAGCATTTACTGACCCAGGTTTCGGGATAGTGAAGTTGCACACCCCTGCTTATCTTTTGATAATTCCTCATTATAATCAACTGATCAATTAAAAGTTACCCATCCATACACCAACCATTTCTGTTGATTTAAAGATTTCCTGTTTATCCAAGACTTCAACAGTGTTTTGAATGTGTGTCACAAAAACAGTTCAGTACAGTGGGGTCTTGTTAACCCAGATTCTCAAAATCAAAATCAAACTCCCAAAACAATAATGTTTAGAGATAGATTTATATGAGAAATAAATTATATGGAGGGAAAATGCAAAGAAAATGAAAAGAATAATTCTTTTAGAAAATTAAAAGGTCTCGATTCAAAAGGTTCTAATGTACATGTACAACATCAAGAATGTATTATTTTGCCCTTTACCAATCGTCGTACTTTGAGTCTACATCTGGCGGCACGGGTTGAGGGGTCACACTCCGAGGTCGCTGTGGTAACGGCACTGAGCGCTCTGTGTCGGGGGCCACCCTGTAACTCTGTGACCTTGGAACTCCATTGGTGACTGTAGGTTTGGTAGGCGACACAGTTTTATCAGCCATGGGTGTGAATGCTAGTGAGTGCCGGTTGTTATGCATGGCATGTCCTACAAAATTAATGACACAATTTGTAGTTAGGTAAAGGGAATAAATTAACCAGACTGACTTCAGGAACTGGGGCAATATACTGTAGCTTTGACTCTCTCATGAAAAGGCATAAAGTACCTGTCTTGTGACCTGAAAATATTTCATCCTGTTAACGAAACTTCCATTTGGTTACAAGAGACACAACTTCATTGTAATCGTGGTTACATCAAAATTGATAGTGTGTTGTAAACAATTGATGTCTTGTTGTCGGTCTAATGGTCTTTTGTTAAGTTACAAACATACGTTATCAGTAGGGGTGGGGGTCTTTACTGTGTTTTGTGTACATACGTGGATCAGTGCCTGGTCCTGTTGCCCTCTGCGGTGCCGACACGTTGCCTGCCCGTGTCCCGTGGGCGACATATGTCTGAGGCGGTGCTCCTGGCGCCGGCCCTCCTGGTGCTCGAAAATGGTCATAGTCCTGCGAAACAGCACTAGGAGGGGGCGGGGAAAAGGCTCTCCGAAGGGGATCCCCGGGTGGGGGCTGACTCCGACAGCCCTGGAGATGACCATATATAGGCTGGCCTCTTCCGTCCATATCATCATATGAAGTCTTACTGTTAGGAATGTAGCCATTTTGCATCTGGTGGTTTTCTGGGATGGGTCTCAGGTTGGGGCGCTCGAGTGAAAGCTGGCGTTCTGGGGACTGGTACATCACACGGCCATATGTCCCTGACGAGGTCCCCTGACTTCTCGACATCCGTATGGGGTCAGGTGTCTGTGACCTTGGCCTTTCATACTCCATTTCCACATAAGACGGATAGGAATGAGCCATGCTGGCAGGCATCGTCAGGGCTTTCCGTACCTGAAATGTCAGCATATTTATAGAGTATTACAGCTGGTCTACCAGCATGTGTCCCTGTCCTTGACCAGTGATCACCTATTGTTGATTTAAACCCATTTTGACACCAGCTTTAAGCATCAGCAACACATACACAATGTTCATGCAGTGTCAGGAACATATATATAAATGTCATGATGAAAAAAAAGAAACATTTGCAGAGAAAAAATTCAACATTTGATCACTGGTGGACGGCTGACAATTGTCAACACACGTTATACTCGACACAACTTGGTGCAATTTCGTAATAATTTGATGTGACCTCATCTACCAACATTTCAGATGAATAGCATCTCTGCTCAATTCAATATATACGGTAAAGATTCTGATGTTGTTAGACCACAAATAACTTGGAACCTCCTGCATTTGCACTGTTTGACCCAACATTGAAAATGTTTACAAATAACCATACATGTGTATTTAAACTTAATAAAGGCAAATTTAAAATTTCATAATTGCCATAAAACTGACTTTGATGACTTGAAAAGTTGCCACACAGAAATGACCATAGCCTGCTACACCTGCATGCACCTTGACCTTATTAAAATTACCCTCATTTCATTGTTGAGCCGTTGGCAGGTATGCTGAGTTGAACATGAAACACGGCAGTTTGAGTGGTGAATGTGTTAAAAGATGATCAGTATCTACATCAAATATTACACTGAA
This sequence comes from Chlamys rubida, assembly GCA_032359455.1. Lineage (NCBI taxonomy): Eukaryota > Metazoa > Mollusca > Bivalvia > Pectinida > Pectinidae > Chlamys > Chlamys rubida. The sequence continues at coordinate 6,733 of JAUMHH010177474.1, forward strand.
ACAACTTTATTTGACCGCTTTGTTGGCTAAACCATAAAGCAGCCCTTCCCCTCATACTTCACTTTCACTTCACCTGTTGTGATAGGGTCATAAGGAACAACCCCTAATCTTCAGGAAAGACCATATTCTTCAGTTTGGAAGTTGTTTTCTCAGATTCAATGGACAAATGTTGTTTATAAGCAGATTAATGACCAAAGAAAAACAAGGAATGTATAGTGAAGACAGAGATCTCTGTTTGAACAGAATATTTACGTGGTCTGTGATGGCCGTAGCTGGTGACTCCCCGGGGAACCCCTGGCCCCTCTGTCCTACAGGGGGCTGGACAAGCTTGCCCCGGGTCTCAGGGGCTGGCTCCTTGATCTTCTGGGGCTCAAAACTGTCACACTCATGGATTTTCAATACAGAACGGTCTCGGATATCCCTGAAAGGTCAAAGTCATATATATATATAAAAGGCAAAGGTCAAGGTTGATCCAATGCCTCCGCTCATGGATGGGACGGGACGCGAGGCGACGGGATGGGACGGACATGGGCAACACTATATGCCCCCCCCATTTTATGGCGGGGGCATAAAACCAAGGTTATCCTCAACCTGTATTACTGATCTTTATTTGTAGGACTCAAAATAGGCATTATGGAAAATTTACAGTAAGGGATACAGAATCAACCTGGAATATTCTTATTGTATTGAAAGACGACTCGCTAATTTATAAATGGACAACAGAGTAGCACAACACTGCTATAAATGTTGTCTTGATTTTTGATGTACCTAACAATCAAATTTTACATCTATACACAGGTTAGGTAAGGGTTTAATTTGTCCCCAGTAACTGCACAGAGTATCTTTTGTCTTAGAAAAAAATATCATGTGCAGAAAGTACTTGGAAGAGCAATGAACACGAGTCAACCTATTTTGAAAGTGTATTTGAGACATTAGCATCTTATTTCTTGTCTTAATCGCCTAACATTCATACCTGTCAATCCTGTATAATGAAATCAATGTCAAAAGACACCTTTATACATAAATATTATCCATACATAAAAGACATTTATTTTTTTGGGGAAAAAAAACACATTCCATGACTCTCAAGCTTCTGATTGTAGCACAATACACATCATTACAGCACGAGCGTTGATCTCTGTAAGTCTTTGTCAGTGAGAAGCTTGTATGTCTGCAAAGAGTACGGTATTATACCTGTGATACTTTAGCCAAGGAGCTCGAGCATATTCAACAGAAACGGATGTTAATTCAGAATTCATATTTATAAATTTACCCAATACGGTAAAACCAAACAACAAAGAGACAATTCCGTGTGTTTACAATAAGCATGATTTCTGATTACATAGTATTATGTGAGATATAGCCGAAGGTCTGGTTTATACAGGTTTTCTGATTCCACATATAAAAATAGATATGTATAGAGTGAAACTTATAAAATATGATTTATAAAGGTTTCTGAATTATATAGATTTTGGTTTAGACATGGTAAAGGGCAGTGCCTTGGTAATCCCGGCATGGGTTCATCAACTGTTAAATACGGTAGTTTGTAGAATCAATTTCGCAGGATGTCTTACACGATGATATTTCCTTGCGTGCAATGACAGCTAAGGTAAAAAGTATATGCAACTCTGCAAGGAGTTCAATTGGTTTCCAACTTACTAATTCCCATACCATGACAATCTGATTTTTTGTATGAAATAAACAATAACAACTTCATATCATTTATGAGGAATTGAAAATAAAGATCATATCAGTTCTGGAATTAGAAATAATCACCTTCAGAAACAGAGACTTTCTGGTATTTGAGCTATTTTTATGATTTTTATTTTCTCTTTTATATTTCTTACTCAAGGAGGCAATGAAAGAATGAAGAATATGTGACAACCAGTTCCTGACACTTCTAAATTCAACCTTCGTGATGACATCAGAATTTGTCTTGTCTAAATCTGTCTGATATCTTATAGCCATTAAGAAATTTATTGTAACAGATTGAAGTTCTGTAATGATATCAGAGCTTGCCACACCAAGGTGTCGGTACACCATGAAGATTTTATTGAAACAGATCGACTTTGAAATGGTAAAATTTGTAAAATGGTGCTTATAGCCTAGCATGAACAGCAAAGAACAATAAATACCTGGTTTTCCTAGGGACACCACATTAATGCAATCGTCAAAAACACATTACGGACAACAAAACTTGTAAAAAGCAATTTATTTTTTGTGATGAATCACGATGAATCAAGAAATTATTTGATATTTTATTGAAGATATCATTAGTCAAACTTGTTTTTTTCAATTATTAACCAATCAATTGCATCTTAAGTCAAAGAATGAAAATTACACCTGCTGCCATAGCAACAGCTGTCTTTTTTTTAAGGGGAGATAATTACCGTAAGTCTTCCAGTTGGTAATAAATGGAGCTCTTTGCTTCAAGGATATATATCTTCCTGCGAGGTGACTCAAGTATTTCCAGGTTCAGTTTCTGTGGAAAAGCACGAACAAACATGGCTCGCACAGTATCAAGGTGTGTGATTTCATTGGGTAACACAGCACGCCGGGTCTCCTCTCGGTAAATGAGAAACACAAAACCTGAAAATTAATTCAAATAACAATATAATCATAAAATCTGCAAATTTCCTTCCTTCAGGCTTTTTTTTCAGAAACATCAATCTGGTAATATATGTTAAATTCACTATTTTTTAACATTATTTTTGATGCAAAAAGTACAATACTATACTTGTATATCTATGTATATCTATGTATCTATGTATAAATGTATCATTAAAATTGTGGGTGTTTTTGGCACAATCATCAAATGTATTTCAAAGTGATCAGATTTGCCATGTGCAGGTGCTAAGAAAAAATGTCCAGTTAAGTTAAAATTTACTACAAAGTGTATGTCACAATTTAATTGATAAAACAATTTTAACAACTTTGACACAATGGTCACATACTAAACATTTTATATTGAGGGCCAAGAAAAATCCCAGTGACCTCCCAGTCAAGATGGCTGACTTTGATTTTTTGGATAAATGTATGATATAATATTTAGATAAGCATTACTTAATTTCTAATAATTGTGAAACAGGTCTTAATGACTTATATAAATCACTCATGTAATTGCCAAGATATAAACTTAAAAGGGATGTTAATGTAGGAGGACATCAGTAAGGGTACACACTGAGAGTTAACCCTCATGGTCCTGCAGGTGACCAACACCTGTTCACACCTGATCAGTTAACTGAACACTGGATGTCTCTGTGCACCACCCGATCACCCGATCCAAAATAATTGATTTAGTTTTGAATGTCTTAATGACACCTGAAATGGGAAATCTGAACATAACACACTAATTATTTCTGAATATACATAGATAAGGATGAGAAAAAGATATGTAAAGATGGCCACAATTTGTAGTTGTCTAAATGAGAAAATACTACAAAACATGTATATCTGTCTGAAAGGGAAACTGCTACAACTTTTTGGGTTATAATGTTTTATGGTATGAAAGGGAAAGTGGAATAGAATACAGGTCATACAATAAAACAAATAGAAAGTGATAGCGTCCAAGATTGTTTAGAGAAATATTCAGCAGGGTTTTCTGTGCTGAAGGTAAGGAGAGGGTTTCAGAATGTAACAAATACGCATGACTACAGTATTCAAACTTGTAAATGTCCTTTCCACTTAACAGTTTAGGAAAGACGGTACAACCTTACAAAATTCTAAAAAATATCACACTTTTTTCAGTTAGTTTGTTAATTTATGGTGAGAGATGATCAGACGATTGGACAACAATAAAACGGAACAGCCTAGTTATACTTATAAATGGTGGGATACATGTTATGGCAAATACGGTATCAAACTGACTCATTGTCATATGTTTCTGTTGTATATATTTTGTAATGTGGTTCATGCTCTACATATGTCATATAAACTTTACACTGAAAATAAATATACACTTCAAAGATAAATCATGGATAAGTACACAAACCACTTAAAGTTGGCTCCAAACACTGTACACACACACACATCTAAACACCGACTTAAACGAACTCAATACACTATAGCTCGTGTATTTGAATATTGATCGTAATGATAAATACCTGTGTTTACCTTGGCAATGCTTTGCACTTCAGGTAAGGATTCAGAATGTGTCTAGAATCTTTCAGTAATCATAACACACTATAATAATCCTATTTATCAAAGTATAAATTGACATTTAATGAAATACAGGTTTTTACTGCTGTTGATATTATTCTGTGAATTTAATCTTTATTGCACTTCATAAACGTTCAGAAGGCACATGTTTCTTTTAGGCAAGGATTCACTTAAGCTATTTTCAGGTTTGTTCAAAACGTTTCCAATTCATAGTGCTAGCTTTTGACAGTGGTACAGGCATCACCCTTTCACCCCTATGTAACTTTAGTAGGCTCTACCATGCATTGATATGGATGAGTCCATTAAGGTCTACAGTGGTGAAAGGGTTAATTAACCTTTCAGGTGCTGATATTTCTCCTTACAACAATGTCCGGAGTCCCTTTCCTACTTACCCATAGGTCGTTCATAGGTGTTTGGGGGTGACCGGACAATGGGTAGGCTTGACCGCATGTACCCGCCTCTGGTGAAGTTAGTGACCGGACCCTCAATGTTGGACATGGTGTCGGAATCCTCATATTCACCCGATATACTCCCAGGGTTATACGTCACCACGGTGGCCCGCCGTGCTGGGTCACGTGTCCTACGACCCTGAAATAACAAAAGGTCAAGTTTAGAAAGGTGATGGTCAAGGTCGATGTAAAATTTCTACTTTCTTATTTCAGAAATAATTGATTGCTTATATCGCTTTTTTCTTGTTTTCTCAAGGTCAGGAAAGTTAAAGGTCAAGGTCATTTAAATACCTTTTACTTTTCTCAAGTTAAAAATAGTTAAAGGTCATATCATTTCTTCTACAGTTCTTAGGTAAAAGAAGTCAAGGTAATGTCTAATTTTTCCATATTCAGGAATGAAAAGCAAGACATTCATTGTAATATTTCTATATTACTCCAGTTTAAGAATGAGAATAGTCAAGGTCATCGTAATATCTACAGTTTTATTTTCTATTAACATTTCTACAACACTAGAATGTTTTTTAACACAGCATGCAACAGTTAGTGAATGAATTGATATGTACTCCATAACACTTGTACATTTGAATGTATAAAAAACAATAAATTAAAAACAAAGTTTACAAAAACGTTTTTTTTTCATCTTGGTGCATTCAGTAAAAGTCCAGATCTGAATCCTGACATGGCATACAAATCACAAGCTCATTCAGGAGGCCCCCCCCCCCCCCCCATAAAAAAATAGTAAAGACCATTGATTGTGATTTCTGCCTTGGCAGGTCTTGTATCATGTCCATCACAACCAACAACCAGTCACTGTATATACAACACTGGTAGATTTCCTTCTGTCCGACTGACACAAACCTGTCATTGTGTGTAACCTGTGTAGATTTCCTTCCAGTGTGTGTCTATCTGTCAGAATCTAGTCGTGGTAGAACCAGACAGCTTCATATATCTCTTATAAATGTGTCAGGTTCTTATACACATCCCTTACAAATCCCAGCCTCTGTATGTCATCTCACCCCAACATATCAGGGTCAGTCACTCCCTCCAACGGTCACTCCCAACCATCCACTAAATCCCAAAATCTCTTACAATAAATAATCTTTCTTTACAAAGACACTTGCTGCGATTTTCAAACTGAAGATTTAACCGTCAGTTTTCTTAATTTTATTCAAGTCAAATAATATGTTTGAAATTTATCACAAAGGAGCATAAATTCAAACTATAATTGATTTATTTTCAGTCTCAAAATCTTACAAGTAATTGTATACAGAACCGTTTTCAGTTTTCTTAATTCAACCTGACAAAGCTTTTGTTAACAGGATTGAATCTGGTGACAGCTTTCTGGCCATTTATTATGGAGTCCCAGAAATACACCATATTAGTTCTACTGCTGATTAAACCCTAAAATAGCCCTGACAGGCCATCAAAATAAAGGCAAGGCAAAGGAAGCAAATCATTCCATACAATTCTAAATAAAGGTCTCATCTTTACATTGATTTAATACATCTTTAAAGACACCTTTATTTTACAAGTTCCACAATTAGAAACAGGTCTAATTAAATGTGTAGTATTTTTAAAAATTCATTCTCTATTTGATGACATATTTGGAATAAATACATGTTTTAAAATCACTGGTATTTCTAAACAAGTTCAAGTTCTTTATTACTTTAAGTCGGTGGACTTATCAGTTATAATATATATACAGAACAATATGATACAAACACACACCGCGGAGAGTGAACACTAACCAGCAATCAGCTTAGATCTCCTTTTGTTTGCTTGTATTAAATACTTGCCAAGATTTCTTATGTCAGATACATTCTCACAAGTAAGTAGTTCAATCAATTTATACATGCTTGTATGTCTTACCTAATATTTCTTAATTAGTTTCAACAGTCAGACAAAAGTTGTCAGTTTTAAGGGAAGCAGATCGCAGGTATAAATCGTGTGAAGGAGAATATAACCTGAACTAATGGAGGACCTCCAACTTTATATTTTATTTGCTCCACTTAAGCCTCAGAGGAGCAAAACCCATGTGTATAAAACATAAGGAAACATTTACAGACTTTAGATAAAAATATTTTTTATAGTTCTGCTTAATTCTTCTTATCGAGACTTACACAAATACCAGGTATACAAATGTTACTTTAACTTAGCATGTGTTAACGATTAAAATGGATGTGCACTGCTATTTTTTTAAGGGAAACAACTCTAACAGAAAACACAGGTATAAATTGTAAGGTAACATACAGCCTTAACTGATAATTATAAGTATCCTATTTTTCTATTTTTTAACTGCTGTCACCCTACGAGATACACTTTTCTGAGTAGTCTATCAACCATACAGACAAATGTAGATATGTTATCTATAGGATGAGAAAGTGACTGTATTACAAAGTGTTACTGTATCTTCATCAACAATAGATGTGTTGGAAACTTGCCAAGTACAACAAAATGCACAGCATGACATTTATTAGAGCCATACATTCATGCCAGCTTCAACAAGTTTCATACCTCAAACAAGTTCCAATTTCCAACGTTTTTTTAACATGAGCATAAAAATGTTGTGTCCAAAATTACACTAGAAAGCAATACATTTGTGACATTACAATGGGCACTACTACATGTGATGTTTTAATACTCTGTGTAACAGATACAGTATCTGTCTTTATAAATCAACCGTTGATACAGAGAAAGAAAACATATATTTTGAGACTATATATGTCACATGACTTTTTCCAACCCCTCACATAATTTTCTCCTGTTGCTGCTGAAAAAGACTTGAATAACTGCTGTATTGGAACACATTACTGACAGGAGAAAAGAATCATTACAATAGGGCGGCATCAGTGCATGAATCAGTGCATTTTCATCAAGACCTGGGCAAAGACAAGATTCCTGAAGCAAGAATTGGGAAAGACAATCTGGAATCATAACACCCCTTGGGTTGATAATTCCATGTCAAGTGAGTGAGTGCGACCTGATGTCTAAAATGATCACTTCTCATAAATCAACTGTCAGGAGATAACACCTGTCTAGAAAGACCACCTGGCAACTTAACAGAACTTTACTAAAAGAATTAAGGAACAATATACCAAAGGGATTTCATGCATCAGACCACCTGTCCCGAGAGACCAGCTGTCCTGAGAGACCACCTGACTTGTAGGACCACATATTACCGAGAGATGATCATGCATACATGTTTACATTTAAGTATCTATGCCTCCCGAAAGTTTTAGTGGGAGAAAAAATAACTTAACCCTTTCACCCCTAGGTAACTTTAGTAGAGTCTTCCATGCATTTATAGGGATGAGTCCATTATTTTGGTCTACGGTGGTGAAAGGGTTAAGGTTTACAATTCCTCAGACTGAAGATTCTTTCCTTCAATGTTTATAATAATCAACAAAGATAACTAAAACGATTTGTTACCATCACCTGCTGATCTACGTCCAAGCCTTCATCTTTTACACTTACACGCATGTTATTGTAGGCTGTGCCAATAAATTACATGTGTTAGGTTAAGTCCTTTTAAATTGGCACATTCTTCATGCTGAGGTTGTCAGTTCATCAACATTTGCAGTTTGCCAAACATGTCAAACATTATAATGACCGCATGATCTACACCATATGGCAAACATTATAATGACCCTGATATACAACATGCCAAACATTTTAATGACCAAGCAAGTTATCCATATGTACTTTATCATGTGTTCTGTAAAGATATTTAGTCACAAGAAAAAAGGATAAACTGTTCTTGTCTTGTCTTTGTATCCGAAATATTCTGTATGTTACAAAATTATTGTTATTCAAATGTCCATTGCAATGAAAGAAATTGATCAACAACTAATCTTGAACATAAATGTATATCCTAAATACACGGGTTACAAAATAATATTAATTCAGCCGAGATGTAGTATAAGATGGGTTTACTCATATTATGATATAATATTTTCTGTCCAATTGAACTTATACATGACTAATAATAATAACAATAATAATTTGAGGTTCTTATATACCGCTTTATCACAACCTAGTTCGTAGGTCATCTCAAAGCGGTTCACAAATTA
>JAUMHH010177485.1:0-15407 GCA_032359455.1 Chlamys rubida
AATCAGCGCAATCGTGCCAGGGAAATAGTTCGTCTGGAGGGGTGCGATAGTTTTGAAACTATTTCCCTCGGAAAATGCGGGAAATTGAGTGACGTCGTGGGCGGGGCCTGACCGAATATTGACCAATCAGCGCAATCGGAAACTTTTAGTTTTGTTAATAAAGTGTCCCAACTGTTGAAAATTTGTTGTCTAATAATATTTAGAATATTATAAGGGAGTGTTTGTATCGGTATAATAAAACAGTTGAAGTATGGGTATTTCGAGATATAGCAAGTTTATGATCCCCCTCGTCCAGGACTATTTCCCTCGGCTTCGCCTCGGGAAATAGTTCTGGCCTCGGGGGATCATAAACTTGCTATATCCCTCATACCCATGTTTTAACTGTTAAATGTGGCATGAAGAGAAAAAACAATGCAAAGAATCAAGGTAAATTTTTATCTGAAAAATGCAAACAATAGAACATAAATTATATTTACAGAGACAACAAACATCTCAGGTTTACGCTAATCTGAAGTACAAATGCATTATCAAAATAAAGATAAATCGAAGATTGGGTGTAATAAGTAAAGAGCTGACAAACATCATCAGCTGAGATCAAAAACATGTTCATATCACGTGTAATGTTGTATCAAAGTCGGATACTGCAAGGCCATTGTAACGTAATACTGGATAAAACCTGTAAGCATTTAAGTTAACTGTGCAATGCAACCGTGTCGATACAACTATTGTCCCATTCAGGTCATTTGATATGATTACCCACATATTTAAAACATGTTACAAGGTTCATACTTTCATTTCAATTGAATACATGTGTGCTGACATATAAACTGTCATGGTTTCATTTATCAGAAGAGAGCAAAAGCATTGCAGGCAGTGTTGTTACGACTAGTAAGGAGCCTTAGTATGGACAAGAGTTGTTTGGGGTCGATTCCCGTTCATCTCTTCACACCCAAAGGTTCGCTAATTCTCATAAAATTTGATGTCAATCTTGCATCGTGTTGTTCTGTTTATCCGTAAATTAAGTCTGCCCAACTGAAATGAAATAAAGCATAAGAAAGATATTAATAATATATCAAGGACCCATGTTCTCTTTGCTCTTCTATTCACCAATGTCTCTCTAACACTAGAACCAGATATAAAAGGTGCTTATGAGTTTGCCTTTGAAACTTCAAACAGTTTTTAAAGATGTTGTTCAAATTATAAAGTCTCTCTATATAAATGCAGTTCAGTTGAGCAATAAACGATTACATTGTTTTAAAAAACAAAGTATAAGCTTTAAGCTTTCTTCAAATAGAGTAGTTTTACACACTTTGTTTGATCAGTAACATAATCTTTGATAATTATCATATTTGTTAAAGGTTTCGACTACATCCAAGGGGACAAACCAATGTTACTGAAAACTGAAAAATCCTTTTTTGATAAAGTCGTTGTCATTTCACCAGACAGACATATTACCATACACTCTCTTCCAGTGGTTAATTACCTATATCAACATTTTAAAATATCTGACTTTAAATAGCGTTGTTGCTTAATTACATATTTTGCCATTTATAGTATAATTACTTCTAAGATACCTGACCACTGCAGTCATTCTGATAATCATTATTCAGGTAAATAGCACAAATATTTGGATAAGGGTTTCCTTTATAATCTGAGATATGATGTCGAATGATAATAATGTATGTGGACTTATGAAAATATACAAAACATCTTACATAGCTAATGCCTACTATTTTGTCGCTTGATGCTTAATGATGTTTGAAAATTACAATTATTTTTGTGAACGATATCATTCAGTGAATTATAACCCTTTACTAGCAATCTATATAAGTAATCGGTCGAAATATTTCCCCTCAATACATATTTATTACTTTTAGTTTTGATGGATATATATATAATAAGGAAGAAATGTATCACACAAATATAGTCAATAGTCAATAGGAGAAAATGATAATCAAGCATTGCTTAAACGATATTCATCAACTACTCACCAATCCAATAAATAAGAAATTATTGTTTCAAATGGAGAATATCTGGTATTTCTTGTGCGTGTATATTGTTTAAATCGGTCCTTGATTTATAAATCCTATATCTGGTCAAAATTGAGTTCATTTACGGTACATCTGTTTTAAATGTAGTGTATTTAATGGACAGCCTAAAATAATTATATAAGAGAGAAAAAATAATGCGCGCAAAAACAATTCTCCTTTAGTATATACTGATTTCGGACTTGAAATTCACCCTTGTATCAATGTGTCTTTTATCACTCATCACAGTAAGATTTTGATAAATTTCATCAACTATAAACATTTATAATCAAAATTAATTAATCAATTGCTTCAATGTTACTTACCTTGGTAAGCAGATTTTCGCTGACTCTCTTAAAACAATTGGTACCCGGGTTGTTTCGGGGACAGTTAGTAGAGCGACCTTCCGCTGTTATGCGAAAAAACAAACAAAAATAAATTTCATATGGAAAGCAAGTAGATGGGTTTGTTTCCTTAACATTATATTCATATAATAACTGCTTTGATATGGGCGACGGCACATCTCGAGTATTAATCTTCTATTTAAACTATTGAGGCTCACTAACTCTACTCTGTCGCGGTGTAATAAAACCCGCTCAGAGTCATATTTCGTGTAACCAACACGTTAGAAGACAGTTTTAGTGGTATGATAGGGAAAAAGACTTACCTTCTGGAGGCATTAACGACAACGTAGAAATCAACATGAAGATAAATGCCAATGATGTATTCATGTTAACGCAATTTTATGAAGGTAAGTCAGCTATATTTACTCCTTAGTGTTTAATGGTAGGCTGTCACTGAAGTTCTATTTATATACCACGGTACTCCTACACATTACACATAACACTGTGTCACTAGGGGAAGCACCTATCCGGGTCGATATAGTTACACAAACACAAGTGAATCATTGATGTAGTAATCATACTATATATATCAAATTATCAAAAATGTCATTAATTTGAAATATATCAATAGACTGTGGTTTTAATCGAGATTTATAGAAAGCAATTGCATTTCTTAATAAATTCTTAACATTTCAATCAGACTCACCACATTGATTTAATGAAAAGAAATGCAAAACATTATATTGTGTCAGTTGACATTGGTATCTTAATCTTACAGTTATAACATGTGAATTTTAATCACCTCGATCCGTCAATTAATTACAATTTCAACAGATTAAACGTTACTGGACCTCACGCATTCTGCGAATGAATCAGTACACTTTAAATATCTTTTATTATGCTTACAAAAATTGTTAAAATACTTTCATGTCTAATGTTAGATTGATAGACTAAAATTATTTACATATTTATTAAGACTATCGTTCGATTGTCTCCTTGGTTCCAGTTGCTATTTTATGTATCTAATTCACCGTGCGTTGCCTTTAATTTTTCTGTCTCCTGATCTTAAATTTATTGATAATTCTTTTAATGATATTAGTTTTTCAACAAACACAATGTATCTGTTGATGATACACCAGGGTTTTATTTAACCCCTGTACCCAGTCAATGTTGTTGCTGTCAATAGTACTCTCCTTACGGCCATTGTATCAAAGTCTTTGAGTTCACAGCGGCTAAACAAATAAGTGATTTAGAGAGAGATTGCGGCTTGTTGTGACAAGATGGTGAGGAAAACGTCATCAGTAAAATCTGAATACACATAATATTTGTTTCTGAACATATTTCAGTCAATAAGAGTATCTTGGTGTATGCGTGGGTGTTTTAACCATAGCTATGAAACTGTCTCTTGTATGATAACCGAATTATCTCCCCAGCTCTTTTTTAAATGAAATTAATATAACCTGATTTACTACTATTTAGAAGTAATTCGTTTTTTAAAGACCTTTTGTTTAATAATTTTCTGGCTTTGGTGAAGCTGTTTAACACGATCACAATGCAACATTTTCAAATAATAGCTATATATTAAATTTCACACAAAAATGTAAAGACTTCACCCAACACCACTAAATAAGGACGAATCATTTCACAGCTGGTCTTTTTGGAAAGGGAATTGGGGGCAACAGCAGTGAATCATAAAGATTTCTGGAAAGAAAACGATGAAAACAATATCCTTTTTATTTATAATGGTTTTTGCGAAGATAGGTTACTAACATGTATGTATCCCAAATTAAAGGTATTAAGTTTACATCCCTAGTTATACATAATGTGATTAAAATATAACACTGATTTTGCAACAGAATACCTCGATGTTTTTAAATAGTTATTTTGGGTCCTCCTGTACGTTGTTTGACTCTGCATATTATTTTCAATACCTTTTACGTGAAATAAATATTGATCCCTGTCAAGAATAAAACATTAGGTGGCTATTTCTGTAAATAAACTGGGCAGTGGTTTCTTAACACAGTAAAACATAAGCTTATTGGTCTCGGTCAGACGGACTTCTCAGTATACCTTTGCAGAAAGCTATTAGTAACATATACACCATTGGTTTACGTATCCCAAAACCAAAATGTATTAGTGTTAGTTCACAACATGGTAACGGTACGTTGGACCCTATCAACCTATCCCATCAAACATTTATTTTGTAAATATGATAAAATAAAAAAAAATAGGTAAGACTTTAAATGTAGTACGGCTCCAACTACCGACCAAAAATACGCTATTTCGTAATGCTATTTATGCCGTTTCCCCATAAACCTTTATACGACTTTGTTAACAGACAAACATTAAATATCGTTAAAGCCTTCATTAAATTAATGTTACGCTAATTTATCAATACGATTATCATCTTTTTCTCTCTGTTCCTATCTTGAAACATTAAACCTGTTTTGAAGTTAATACTGTAAATACTGTTATTCTTAGTTTCAACAGTTGTAAAATTCAGAAAAAAATCTGAAGTTTACACTACAGAAAAAACATACAAATCATTTTAAGTTCTAAACGCTCACATGCCGTACATGTTACTTTGTTTGATATGACTGTAATACAAAATCTTTAGGCAAAATCATCACTACACGCATTCCATTCGTTATACTTCGAGCACTGTTGGTGTGTGCAGATATGTATCAGCCATTAAGACAAGCTTATACAGTAAGCTTTTCTTGCGTCTTACTTTAAAAATAAATAAAAACACGCTCCCCTAACTATTACAAAATTAATATATCAGTTACATGAAGACAATTACATTCATTAAACTGTCAGTGTATTAATTATTTCTCAAATTCCACAACAATACCGCATTGTATTACAATATTGCCTATTAAAGCTAACCATACAGTGTCTTTCTTTCACGAGTCAATACACTTTTTGTAGAGTAACCGGATATGGAGGGTTGGCAGTGAACGGTATGCGTTGAGCAAAGTAGCCCATCCTATCAGGATTTGTGAGTAAGATTCTTTTCTTTTGCTTTTTCCATTATTTAAAAATAAAGGTAGCCACATGCACACTCTAAAACAGGTTTATGAAGACCGTGACAGGAGGATTCTTTGTGTTCGTCACCAATGGAAATCCGTGTTACATATATGTAGTAGCTCATCAGCTATTGTTACTGATGGCTTGACTATTATTGGTACATTCTGTATGCATAACACTTCCAGAAGCTACGATCTGGGCATGCTTTCTGTATAAAAAGCGGCTAGTGTTAATCAACTTCATATTCAATTTCACATATGAGGAATACAGCCACGATGCGATCACTGAGTTTGATTACTGTATTCATTATCGTTCTCTTGGTGGAATTGACACCCGGAGAAGGTTTGTGTTCATAATTCATATTATAATTATGATAAAACTGTGTAGTCATTTATTGTAAATATTATTGAAATAGTCTTATTATATTCTACAAGTATCCTCTGTTGCGTATATTTCATAATTACGCTCCCTTATCAGCATTGTATACTGTAGTTTTAGTTGAATATCTGCCGGGTTTTCAGAAAAACAATGTCATTTTTAATTTATTCATAATTCATAATGTTTATTGTGCGTTTAAAGTATCAAAGTATAGTCGTACCATATTACGAATAACGTTTGACTTTGATAACAAACTATCATTATTTATATGGGTGATGTTAGGTTTTATATAATTATACATATATATAGATACTGAATTTACTGAAATCATTAAATTTGTTGTAAACTGTACGTTGTCACATCTTGTCAGTATCCAGTCATATTTAATCAATATTCATTGGACGACATTTAAATGTATCAGCAGCATCATTACTATCATCGTTGTTAATGTTTCAGCTAAACATCGTCCAAGCAGACATTCTATAAAACAAAAGATTAGGAAACTAGAGAAGATGGAAACATGTGTGAGTACAAATCATGTTAAAGTTAACGGAGTATACATCTATGCATTATCACGATGTCTTCCACTGCATGCGTTTCATCTACAATACATTATAGAAATAGATATATTTCAATGTGTTGTGATATATACTGCAATGTAAATATTAGCAGAAAACTAATAACGACTGTGCAGTCAAACGATTTTTTTTTTCATTTTTTTTCAAGGCAGTCCACTTCTTTTACAAGACAAAACAATACTAAAATCAATAAAGAAAAAAAAAACATTGTCATTTATGACATATTTTGATGTAATCGCATATATCCTCGGTAAGCTTGAAACAGAAGGCTAATTATGGCGAAAAAGGTGTATTGAAGACGTGGGTTCAGGTTAATTGGTAGACCAAAATACAGGTAAAGGTAGTGAGAAAATCTAACCGATACCATTTGTATTATTCGTTTCCATGTGTATGTCTATACATTGCGATTAAGGTACTCAGATTACCAATAGAGGATTTGTCAATACGACCATGTTGATAGTATTGGGCTATTGGTCATTTCAGTATCAAAACCTTTGTTTTAAGAAGGTGAGATGGTGAAGTCATAGGAACTGGGAATATTTCTTGGCTGGACAATTGAGTGCCGTATTTATTTATGTAAATATATATATACAAAGAAGTGATAATGATAGTGGAGATAAAGGAATTTGTCAATTTTTCGAAGTTATCCGTCAATTTTTAAAGAAAGGAGCATGAACAATTACATATAACAGCAATAACAAAGAGTTAAACAGTCGTTTTGAAACAATACTACAACATTAACTACATGAACAGAAAACTAGTTATCGCATATCCCTTCAGCTAGTGTTTAGTTTTCTCACGCCATGCTTGCACGAAGAACGTACAGCTACGGTTATAGATAAACTCACTACATATATTTATGTTAACTCATTGAGAAATTATTGAACTTCAGAAAATAATATTAAAACTCGAATAATACGCTTACTTTGCATCTGGTTGTAGTCAATGTAACTACTATTTAACCAACTGATTTTTCACACGAAATTCGTATTGGTTAATTTTACGAAGTTAAGACGACAGCAACTGATAATGACATCACAATCATCGAGTTCCGTTAATATTTTCGGATTCATTTTGCTTTAATGCATTTCAGACTGTCTTAGCTACTTCTCATCAATTTGATTATGTTTAATGAAAATGTACGATACTGTTTATGCAATTAGTTTGTCTTAATACAAATTTCCAGTTAATTATAATTGTCTCAAGACCAGCTTCTAAAAGTAAGCCTACAATTCCTGACACTTATACTTATATAATGTACTTTATGCTAATGAAACGCAAACAAAAAAGACCTTTTGTACATACATTTATTTTATTTACAGCTTGACTGCATGCGAGCCGAGCTGGAGAAATCGACAAACACCTTAGAATTTATGTACGACTCATTACAAACTGAAACGTCTTCAATAAGGTTGGATGCATGTGTAAGCGAGGCGTCACCGCAATGTCTTTAATGACATATGGATTAGAGGAAAAGTTCCTGTGTGTCTTTCGAAATACCAGCAACATGAGACGACAGTTACGCGAAGGTGCCCCTTGACACTTGCTATTTATTGTTCAGATGCTCTATTCATCTAAATTATTCCTCAGTTAAGTTTGTATTAAACATATTTATACAGTATATCTTTATGTTTTTTTTATTTCTGACGATGCTTTTTCTCATGTCATTTTGTTTATTGTTTGACCCCTTTCATTGAATGCCTGACCTAAATCAGCACGTCATATTCAAAAGTCAGGGATCTCTTCCCACTAGATATACGTATAAAACGTAACTGATCTGGATTTGTCGCCGTTTTAATATTTCTTTCACTCATGTTATTGAACAAGCCAATAATACCAATATATCATTTGTTTGAAAATGTTCGAGGCGAGATTTTCATAAAGTAACACGATTTGTTAAATCATTTCCATATGTATTAACAGAAGAGTAACAGATAACAAAAAAGAAAATTAAATTCAAATATCATTGACACATGATGTTTGTGTAATAAATTTTATTGGTAATATGTATATTACCAGAACATTAATAAACGGATAGTGTCAACTATACCTTGTACACAACAGAACAGCTGTACGCCAGATTACATTGTATGATTATGTTAAAACTTCCCGGATCAGTGACAGAAGTACAAAACATTACACATATATTTTTCACATACAGCACTTTTCGAGTATACACATATCACCTATGTGCAGAACTTTAAAATACCACCCACACAATTTGACAGACATACCTGTGGTAAACTTAACCCAGACTTTATTCAATGCATTAACAAACACTGACTATATACACTCTGTATAGTCAAGGACAACCCTTGATGATTATCTAACCGCAGCAAACTGATCCTTGTGTTAACGATTCCCTTTATATTGTACCTATTCAGAAACACTGATCATTTGCTTGCGGTATTAAATTACATCTTTGCTTTTCACCAGCCGTCAATAAAACAACTTTAGCTGCTGGCGTAGGCCTTTAATTAATGTTCCAATGGGTGTTCATTTTCACGGTCAAATATACAGTTATAAGGTATATTGTATTTCTTATACATATGTATATAAATGTGACAAGACAAGGTTTATGGAAGGAAAACGCTTCTAAATAAAGTGTTTTGGAGATATTGTTTTTTTTATATCAAAATAATATATTTCTATTCATTTTAGTCTACACAATATTCAAAATGCCACTGACACTTTCAGCGAATATTTACTTTCCCAATTTTTTCTCAACCTGTTTTTTTTTCTCACAAGGCTTATACTTTCTTCAGAATAGTAACAGTCATACATGTTAATACTATTATCGAAAGGCAACTGTTTGCAAAATATTTTAAATTCCGAATCGGTGCGTTTTCCACTAGAAATCGGCTCTTAAACATTTTTTTTCATTTTTGACAGTTGGTACAACATCGGTGTATCCTAGAATGGTGAATAAAGTGAACGGCATATTCCTTCGTACGCGTTCCTCTAGTGTTTCCCTGGACCCATTTTTTATCAATACGATTTTTTTCTTTTCATGATTCTTTACATATAACTGGTAGATGGTCATTTCTCCTACCCTTCATATGTGATTCTTCCGTTTTAACAGGGAAAGATCAGCTTTTCACACTTTTGGGATAGATAGCCACGTGCCGATTAGCACGTGTTCAATTGTGACGTCATTAAAAAGTGTCACCGGTAATTGTGATGTCATCAAAAGTGAATGACGATATTCATACCCCATAAGTGTTTTTGTTTACAAACATGGCAGACTACTGTCGTTGGAGGTGTGACTGATATAATAGGATGTGAGCAAAATAGTCATCCCCTACCTTTAGGGTGTAACAGAGACAACCAAAAAAATCACCCCTCGGGTAAGAGATTTCTCTGTCATACCCAAAGTAGGGGAAGATTCTATTAGTCCATCCGAACACTGGTCCGGATCCAAATGACAATCTAGATATACCCTTTTTGATAATATGTTCGTTGAGGAACAAAACACATTTGCCTGATGCTGAATATTCTGAATTTGATATTATCTGGGTTAATTAAATTAATTTTGACTAATTTTCTGGAGGAATATTTTAAGAAATTATAGGGCAAGCTAATGTGAAGGCGGGTCTTGATTGACATTTGAAATAGCATCTTTACTGAACGAAGGGCTTGGGTCAAATGATGTTGAAAATAAATTGAATGAAGTAGACACGAGTAATAAACCATGTTTTCGTTGTTATACACACCCTATACTCTCTCATAGGCTTTTAGCATACAATTGACAATAATTTTGATAACATTGTTGACATGAAAAGAGAAGTAATCCTGATTGGAGATATTTATTTAGACATGTTACATCAAAATCACATCTTCATAGACTATAATTCAAATAGGGATTAGATAAAACTGTTGCTGTTTCTACCAGGATTACATCTCTATTGTCAACATTACTTGATATCATTAGCTAATACTAATAACTAAAACTTCGTTTCTAACAGCACAGTGTAACCTCCATCTTGCGGTGATTACTGTCACATCATTGCTAAATTAAACTTTAAAACTTAGAGAAACAAGCATGTTAGACGACAATACGATATTTCAATAATATTGAATATTAACGGACTGGGATGTTGAACTTCATGTGAGTGGGACTATTGGAAATATTAAGATCTTCTTACTGCCAACACTATGACCGCTATAGATTTATTTTCACACCATAAAACAGTTACTTTAACGATAAAAAGTGAGGTCAACATTTGGCCCTCAAATCAATTTATTTTATTGTGTCGCCATATGTAGATACATAAAATAAGCATTAACTGTATATCTGATAATTCATTAGTACTACAGAGAATCGTAGTAGACCTCCTTACATAATACCAGGTTAAGTGACGGGGGTATCCTAACAAAATGACAGATAAAAGCCACGGGCAAATACGATTTTGGAAAAATTGATTACGATAGTGTGAAGTATACAAATTTACTGTCATTTCGATACTAAATATGTTATATTGATATACATGAAGCAAGCGTAGTGATACGTTTAATTAGAAAAAAAATGCAAAATGTTTACAAAATTTAAAACATATAAAAACTTGTCAACTTGCTTTTATCTAGTTACAATGTTAATCTATATTTCAAAAAAAAAATCCCCTTATATATATTGTCTACAGAATCATTTCTATGTAGTATCAAAACCGGTTATATACTTCTTAAGCATGCCAATCACGACCAATGCACAATTTCACACATTTATGAAGATCTGTTCATCATTGTTTATAACGGTGAATGCCGATACATTTTCTGTGTTTGTATCATACCGAAACACTTTATTATATTACGCATGTTTTTAAGTTGTATGCAGCAGTGAAGTCTCAATTTGTATTCTGCAAAATTGATCTTTCTTGAATTGAATGGAGTTGGTCTTAAATGAAATAAACTGCGTTGATTTTTTTAAAGACCAACTCAATTCATCAATCCGTGAAATCGACCAAAGCAAGATTCAATCCTTATATTTCAATCATTTTGTGTTTTTTCCAATAACTAGAACTGGTGAAAATCCATTCTGATAGTTTGGCCCAGGTTCTGGAGCTTGTGCAAGGATACGTATCCACGTAATGTAAAAGAAATACAGTTCGTCATTTAAGCCACATTCAACATGATGGTGTACGCTGATTAGTCAATACAGCCAAATAATGAAGACAAAAAACCCAATACATATTTCAAATGTCATATTTAATTTTTGTTGATGAATATGTAGGTTTAAATATGACATTTTCTGACGCTTATTCATACGCAGAGGCAATGTTAAAACAGGTAACATTAAGCAGTTGCACCGAGTCCAACAGGAGTAGAAATAGAAATATTAAAGTTTGATACTTTGTTATAAAACAATAAAATAATCTGAATAATATAACTAATATACTCGTGATAATTATTTTGTTTTTCCCAATTCACTAAAATATAAAGGAAGCAACATTATATTATTTCTTTAACGAGTAAAGCAAGGAAAATATTACCTTGTCTGACTCCCTATACAAGTGAGGTATATTCTGGAAACAAGAATGTATAGGTATTATAATTGTATCTAAACCATTTTCAGAAAGCTCACATACATGTGCGTCGGATATCTCGTATTAACTACATGTACTAACGTATCACTACTTGGTCTGCCTGGCTTGGATTTTGCATTTAATAGATATAAGCAACGTATATTTGTATTTTCTTGAAATTAACTATGTATAAAGAAGGCGAATGACCTGAAAAAACATGATTTATCGAAAGGAGACAAAGAATTAATATGTAACCCCCACTTCAAGTGCAATACCTGCATACTATGCACATGTATGTCGGGAAAACCTTTTGATCAATGGAGATTCGATGGAACACATGCTACTTACGAATGAAAATATTATATAGCTGTAACATTGATGTTTATTTTAAGAGTCCCTTCTCTCTCTAAGGTATCTCAATAATAATACCAAAAGAGGAAAACAATAAACCTTATCATCTGAATTATAGTGTCATTTAGTTTAGGTATTACAGGAACCTTCATTGATGCTCATAACATCACATGACTAAAGGAGAAGTGTACCGGTTTAACCCACCTGAACTCATCATGCGCCGCTTTTTAATTAGTATGCAGTTTATTTACGTAATTGTCACAGGTTGTTTGACATAATGGCATCATTTGTAAGATAGATGGATCGAGATGTGGTTATTGTTGATGTTTCGTGTTTTTTTATAAAGGCAACATGTGGTGAATCGCTCAGTCAAGTTACCTTGAGGCATTACTATGGTTGAAGCCAGTTGCGGTTTATGATCAATACTTTGTGGAGTTGCATAATTTCTGTACTACTCGGTCAAATTAAGTCTCATCTGGTTTGTATTTGTTATTTTACACCGTCCTTAGTCACCTTGACTTGATGTAACAAAACAGCACAACTTGTGCAAAGTATTAACACTCTAGATTATATACATCATTGTTAAATGCATTACAAAGTATGCTATTACTGACGTAGTTCTTGATAATGTAATGTATTCATTAACAAATAATTGGATTAATTAAATGTACATACCAGGGTTCTGTTACCTGCTATCACGTATTATCACAGCAAATGAAAGGCTATTTCTGCACTATAAATCACATAATTAAGTATGTGATAGAATTTATTAGTAAAGATATGTATCATTCAGATACAAACATCTACAAATTCTTATGCAAATTTTATCCCTTTCTAAACTTCTTTCTCCGTCTATCATGCTAACTTTTCCCAGTCTTTCACTTCCACATCTGATAACCGTTGGAACATATTTATCACTTTTTGATATTCTTTGTATAAAATTTGTGGGTATTATCACTATTGATTACATGTACATACTGTAAGATATTGCTAGTGATATTGATGAAAACCTAGATCCTTTTTCTAGTAGTATGTTTAATGTATCGACATCATCGGAAAACGTATTACTAGATGGATCCAAAATTTCGGTTTTTCAATTAAATGTCAAATGTCTTAAACTTAAATTAGACTTTCTACATGTATATATTGTACATGTACGACACTTTACAACTGAAGTATTTCACCCTTATCGAAACGTGTCACCGTTCAGACGCAATGACTGATGATTTTTTTTCCGGATTTGAAAGCCTTTTTCGTTTTTACAGAAATATAACAACCGGTTTATGTTAAGGACAATGTTCCAATGAAGAGACGAACATATACTGAACTTTATACTGTCCCACCCGCTCAGCATGTTACATTGTAGTAACACAGATTTCGCCCTAGCCATCGATACGTCAGACCCAACTTTCATCAGTAACCTTGTGGAGGCGTTGATTGAACCTGTGTCAAAGCTTGTCGCATCAGTGATATCAAAAACTCTATCCACCCAGTTTGCGCCCCAAATTGAAGATGCTTTCAAAAATGTTATCAGTGATAATGCCTCTTTCACAACTACACTATGGTCTTGTGTGACGGAAAATATTGGGCCAGTTGTCGATGAAAACTTAACTTTATTGAAAAAACTTCGTTGAAATTCAAAACAATCAGATCAGAGAACTGCATGCCAAAATACAACAGTTGGAGAGTCATTTATACATGAACAGTATTCGCGGAGAACCAGTCTAAAGTTCATAAACGTTCCTGTACCCCAGGGGCAAGACGCGCACTAGGTGCTGTCCTAGATATCTCTGACCGACACCTAGGAACCCAGGTTCTGCCGACGTCAATATCTAGATGCCATGTAGTAGGCCCTATTAAGGAGGGGAAAGCTTCTATCCTCATTCGGTTCATCCGTTATACGGACAGAGAACAAATTTTTGACAGTAAAAGGAAACTGAAGGGTTCTGGAATACTATAGTAGTGGAATCGCTGACGAAATTACGCCAATCGATCGAAAATGAGCTAAACCGTCTCAGACACGATACAAAACTGTATTCTTTTTGGACGAGAGACGGTAGGATTTTCGCAAAAAAATCAAATGAAACCGCAAAAAAACTCATCAGAACAACAAATGACATTAATGATTTAGTTCCCGACTACATCTACAGGCTAAAACAGAGAGACTAGAACTTTTCACTTCAATCCATTTTTGCCAATTAGTCAAAACTGTATATAAAAAAGTGACGTTGCAATTTTAGTATATGTTCCCCTGCATTACATTCTCTGGAATTTCCCTGTGTGTTATTAGATTCCATTTGTTTCTCACGACTGGTTGTAGACTCTATATCAACTGATACCCGTAACGTATTTTGCTATGATAGGTTGTGTTTTTTTGTAGTTGTGTTACAAATATTGCACTATGTCAACGTAATATTTTTTCTCATATTTCTCATGACTGGCTATATCATTGTCGTTAAGACAAGTTGTACAAATTACTATCCGTATGCGTTTAAACACTTCAAACACGTGATTTTTGATGCTATGTTTATCTTGACGGTACTACATGAATGTATATCATGACATGTCGAACGCGTCAACCTGTGTGCTATATGTATATCTTCATAGATCGAATGGCGTCATTTTTGGTCAAGGTGTCGCCTACATTATACGAACGTGTTGTCTCCACTGGTCACATTTGTCATATATAGTGATATGTATATTATACAAGCTTGATGTGCTATCTCCGGTATATCTTGAATGTTACACGTGTCATACATAGTGCTCTGTATATTATACTAGCCACACGTGTCATATAAAGTGCTGTGTATATTATACTGGCTAAACGCGTTACTCAAGTGTATCTTGAATGGTCACACGTGTCTTATATAGTGTATCTTGAATGGCCACACGTGTCATATAAAGTGATATGTATATTATACTGGCTAAACGCGTTATCTCAAGTGTATCTTGAATGGTCACGCGTGTCTTATATAGTGTATCTTGAATGGTCACAAGTGTCATACATCGTGCTATGTATATTATACTGGCCCAACGTGTTATCTCAAGTGCACCTTGAATGGTCACACGTTTCGTGTATAGTGCTTTGTATATTATACTGGCCTAACGTGTTATCTCAAGTGTATCTTGAATGGCCACACCTGTCATATAAAGTGATATGTATATTATACTGGTTTAACG
>JAUMHH010177496.1:0-15407 GCA_032359455.1 Chlamys rubida
ATATATATGACATCGGTGTATTTACTGTATAACAAGTCCATACCATAGACATATATATGACATTGGTGTATTTACTGAATAACAAGTCCATACCATAGACATATATATGACATCGGTGTATTTACTGAATAACAAGTCCATACCATAGACATACATATGACATTGGTGTATTTACTGTATAACAAGTCCATACCATAGACATATATATGACATCAGTGTATTTACTGAATAACAAGTCCATACCATAGACATATATATATGACATTGGTGTATTTACTGAATAAAATGTTATTCATGTGATAAATTCAGATATAGACAGGAACCGTATTTAATTTGTGATGTGTGTAACATAACAGTTTTCTACGCACAAATTTATAATTTGTTTATATTGTTAAATCATTATGAGTATATGATGAACTCTTTTTTGTCGGGAGGTGAAATTCAATTTAGCTTATGAGTTTCCTTAACATTAAGTCTAGCAGGTGCTGCCTCGTAGACCATATATCTTGATTAGGACTTAAAGATGAATAAGGGTTCAAAGTCAAAATAAATGCTCGTGTTTAAAATATCGGAAGAGCTTCAGGTTGTAGAAAGCGGAAATTTTATCTTCCGCACACACCATGTTCCTAGCAGGTCTAAAATAAAATTCATCATCTTATATTCACAAATATTCTCATTAAAAAATGAATTCTTGCCAAAGAAATGGTGAGAGGGGAAAAACATAAAAAAAAATATTGATATAAGCATTTATATACAACTTAATGTGATCCTGTAGGGGGGTAGCAACAGTATTATCAGACAACAAAATCTCCTAATCTCCCGTGAAATCCCGCGTGGATTTGTGATGCCGGCTCCCTTCACACCCAGCCACTTGTTTATGTGCTATCAAACACAGTTATCACACGTCTTGCGCAAGTCAATCACAGTATCCCACCGCCGCTACCAAACCTCCGCAACCCAGCTCTTCATATTCATGTGCAGATTAAAAAAAATACACCAAATTGCATCACTTATCTGCCGGATCAAATTCAACCATGCCTTTGAAATCGGAACCTTCCATAAGATTTTGTATCCATATTTATTTAAATTTATATCAGATGTTCTCGCCATCTTTAAGATATTTAATTAAAATGGTATTCTAGACGTAATTTGTCAATGCTAGATGGAGGCACTGTGGGAATTAACACTACTTTGAACAGTTGTGGGGGGAGACTTCCCCCTCTATCTGCGTTATGTACTATACATGTGTTTGTAATAATGTAAAACTTCCATTGCAGTCGACATAGGCCACCATTTCAGTTATCCTTCCATCTTATTAACTCATCTTTCTAACTTTCTCTCACAAAAAGGAATGGTTTTACGCTAAACAGAAATGGTTTTGTGCTGAACAAACAGGCTATGTCAATTTATGTTGAAATGGGGCATGAAATTGTTGTATTCAAGAAAACTTAGAACTTACACAGGGTGTACAAAATGAGGTTATTGATAATAAATATAAGTTGATGCAAGGAAGATGTTTCAATAATATTTTGAAGAAATATATTTATTTAAACTTAAAAAGATTTTTTAATTTGAAGATGATCACAGTATAGAAATATTTGAGGCACTATTTATAGTCATAATATTTCAGTTGTTTGCAACTCCATTTATCGATAAAATTTCTGTATGCATGTTTTTGGGGTTTTTTTGGGGTATTTTTTTTAAATATGTACAAATGTACCAACAAATCAGTTTATTTCATTAGACTGTTTGAAAAACAGATTCTTACAAAAAAAAAAAATTCATAAACTCTTTCCACACATTTTCATCTTCATTTAATGTGTAAAAGGAATGAATAAAATTCTTACAAATGTTTAAGGTAATTTTCCAAATTATAAACTGTGCTATTAAAATACGGAAACTCCCATAAATGAATGAAGTCATTTCCTCTACACTTGTCTACTTGTAGAAAAATATTATTTGAAAATCTCCCACAAGAGTTGGAAGTTGAAAATGATATTCCAACGCTGTGAGAGCAGTACCCTTCCAATGTAGAATTACACTTGAGCAGAACGAGAGTTTACTGCAGCGGGTCGCCCGACTCACTTTAATTCAGAATAATTACACTGCAATATTCTATACATCCCCAGATTGAATTGGTATGGATACATTCAAGTGAGGCAAATATATTTATGTATCAGATATGGAACGACCTTGAGATGTAGGTCAAGGTTACGTAACCTGATCTAGCTCTATCACAGAAGTGAACAAGTCGAGGTTGAGGCTGCACAAGCCCTGATTAAGTACTAAAACATGATAGGTGAAAACTGGGATGGAAGAAAAAAGGATTTTAAAATTATTTTTAATCTTTGGACTAAAAATGCAAGGTCGTTTGTTCAGGACTGTGATAATGGCTAATTACCATGGCGATAATTGAGCGGGATGCACCTGGGTTTAACACCGTTAAAGATTACATTAGCCATTTCTACACCAAATTATGTCAGGTTTTCCATGAACTCCAAGATAATTATTATCTGGTTGTATATTATGGAATGTATTTGGTTTGATGTTTCGAAATCTATCCCTTTTGGAGATTTGATATGGGTAGGGACAAAAACTCTCCGGGTCCGTAGAATGCTGCAAGCCAAATGAAACAGAAGCATTTAAGCTGGCAAGTATGATTGCTGGATCAGCCAGTCCATTCCTACTGTAAAAGCAATCTGAATCAAAGAGTAAGATAAAGGGCACCGATTGGGTCCAGCGATATTCTTTACTTGTATATCAACACAAAAAACCCTGCTTGTCTGACAGTCTTGTGTTATCACTGTCAGCCGTAGGTGGCCATTTCATGATTCTCATTTTTATGCAAATATTTGCCATTTGAAACGTCCCCCAAAGATCAAGCAACACAATTTCTGAAGGATATCGGGGATAAGGGTGGTCTTTAGAAGGATAAAGCCAGATTTATCTTCAATTGTCCAATCAGATGCTATCGCAGACAGACACAGGATAATCTATAGCCTTCTGTAATTTACCAGGATTTCGTAATTCTCCAACTAACGCAGGTCTTGTCCGTAATCCCTCGGAGTTCTGTGCACGATCTGAGGCTACGAGGCGGATAACGAATCGCTGGACGAAGGTTGAACGTTGGATAAAAAGCCGAGCCCAAAATAACAAAGAAGTAAGCCTTTTGGAGATGGTTCTGATCACAACGGCAACTTGACTGCACATTTAATCTGGAGTATTTCACCCTGAAGATCCCGTTGTCCAGTATACTGTACAACAACAGTGGGGAGTGGGGAAGGGAGGTAATCTGAACCTCCATGGATATGGGAAGGTTAAGTGGCTTTATAAATTTAAAATTTGTAGTCACAAATACATGAATATTCCCATTGATTATGGCGTAATGGTTTCTTCCTTAGGATTAAGCTATAGTTTTAACCTTAATACTTGTAATCTGAACCTCCATGGATAGGGGAAGGTTAAGTGGCTTTATACATTTTAAATTTGTAGTCACAAAGTGAAAGACATGAATATTCCCATTGATTATGGCGTAATGGTTTCTTCCTTAGGATTAAGCTATAGTTTTAACCTTAATACTTCTAATCAGCATCACAAATCAGCTCCAACAAACCAGATGGTTCCAGTGAAAAGCTTGTTGTAGTAGATTAACCCTTTCACCCCTATGCAACTTTAGTAGACTCGACTATGCATTGATCTGGATGAGTTCATTACGGTCTACAGTGGTGAAAGGGTTAAGGTCGTAGATTAACCAACCTTTCATATCCCTATATTTTAATCTCTGTCATTCCCCGTCCCCTCCCATACACACACACAACATCAACACTATCACAGAACTACTCACATGAGTCCAGACTAGTTCAATGAGATTTAGAGGGGGAACTTCGGTTAGGAAAGGCCTTAATCCTGTCTATTTCCTCAGGGCATTAAGTTAAGCTGGCAAATATTTTACTAATCCCATCAAGGAATATAGGTCAAATATGGATTTAGAGGTCACATAGATGCTGTATCCAACGACCTCTACTCATATTGCTGGATTAACATGACGAATGGGGGATTTAGATAACGTTTGCTGTGAGATTAAGATAACATGCAACATTCGAGTGATAAATGGAACTCGTAGGAAACAAAAAGGCTTAGGCAGAGAGTTTTACATGATTGCGAGATTTTTGGTTTAATGGAAGATGTTGTTGCTTTCGTTGATAGCAAGGTTGAGATTTAATATCTTTTTTGTCAAAATTTATTATGCATTTAATGGTTTTCTAATTACTGGGCCATAAATCCTCTCTATACTGAAAGTTTCATTTTCAATCAAATATTTCACCTGATGCATTGAAGAAAACAAAGAAAAAATGCGTTTGCAAGATCGGGATTAAATCAGTGTATATAAGATTCTTGAATCTATGGAGGAACATTTTTAAATGATCATTGTCTGTTAAACAAATGTCATGTCTAAACTTTGACTCAATATCAATGTTGGTATCAATATTTGATGTAAAAAAAAAAAAAAAAAATTCGTAGAGGCTTATTGCCAAAATAGGAGTAAAGATAAAGGTTCTAGAGTAGCGTGTACAGTCTGCGTATTTTCTTTAAGGACCTGGCGAGTGTTCCAAAAGGGAGTTCCTCTCTAGTCTTTGAAGCAGGATGGGATTTTTCAGGTCTGAATGTGTTAATAAGATAATGACAGCATGGAGGAATGCAAATTTTTTTCTGCTTAATTTTCTGTACCTGATGTCAATGGTAAAGCCTACAGATGGGGTGGGGATAGGAGAGTTCCCGCACACGATTGGCAAGTGTTTCAGCTGTCCTGAGGGCAGCAGATAGGGGAGCAGTGGAGCTAGTTACTTATATTTCTGATGAAAAGTGAGAAAATCTCATTAGGGTACTGAAGTCATTATAGTAAAGATAAGGTAGGAAAGGACCGCAAGTAGTTAATTTGAGAAGCCTGGTGGAAAATGTTTGTACCCCCGTTCCTCCTCCCATGGCCGATGAAAAAACATGAGTAACCACCTTTATTACTCTGTTTTTATTCTAGATTATTTCTCAGCTTAAGTTATGATTGATTTTCCGTAATTTTTGAAAATTGTCACATGCATTGTGCCTTAATTGCTGGTTAACTACCGACCATGTTTAATCTAATTCCATGTTAAAACATTGATAGATTCAATATCAATACAATTTTAAGCATATCGTTACTGGTCTGTAAAAAAAATATCATTATATATTTGTAAAATATGTATAAAAATATATTTCAATTGAGACCCAAAAGTTGTATGAAAATGTCATGTACTTAAATATAGTTTCTTGAAAATTGAAAATTGAAATAATTCCATGTTAAAATACACTAAGTCTCAATGTTGTTGGTTGTTGACAATACTATCAATATTGATGTTTCGCCACCTCGTTCTATTGAATGGTTTGATGTTTGAGTTGTGATGTTTGAGCAATTCATTCTGTATACAGGAAACAGAAATTTAAAGACTGAAGTCTCTAAAGACAATTTTTTCATATTCTCAAATTGGTTGGTATTGTTGATAGGTTGATGTGTATCACAATGTCCGCCCAGACCTGGTCAGACACTAACACTTTATCCAACCTAATCATATTGACTTACTTTGGGATAGGCATTCCCACAAATTATAGCCGACTACACTCGAGGATTAGACACTATAATCTTGAACCCCTGTCTAAATAACCCGCTTTTCACAGAAAATATTACTAGCGAAAAACCATTTAATCGCTCAAGGTATGTGTTTGACATTGACAAATGTTAAGAATTGTTATTCACTGTTTACATAACACTGAACTTTTGATGTTTTTGTTATAAATATTGACTACATGTAAACGTTCTGGAGACAAGGTGTTCCTGTGAAGTCTAGGTCTTAGAAAAGCTTGATAATATTTCACAGATGATCCAATTGGTGTAATCACATAGATGACTTTGATTTGCAGCTAATCTTTACCTTGACTGCTCTATTATCTAGTAATTACAGGGAAGCAAGAAAACCTGATGCTTGACTTTTAGCTTGGCTAACAGGTGCCGCATTGAACAAAATTGATAATTTTGTATCAGAAAGTTATGTAAATGCCTCTAAGATAAATAAGGGATGTGTTTACCGTGCTACAAAACAGTGGGGACGTGGCGACAGATAGTGTCCGTCTTTGAAGAGCTCACTTGAATGAAATGTACACACTTATACAAACTTAGATCAGCCTACCATATGAGTAAATAAAAATTTTATCAAATGAAGAGTATACTCGTATTAAACACATAATACATACAAGCCGAGTATTGTACCACCACAAGGAAGTTTTGTACAGGAAACAGGATATAATATAAGATTTGTATGGTATTGATATCGGACTAGGGATAGGCTAAGGAGTGGGGCTGGGTTCGGGAGGGGGGAGTCTAAGGAGTGGGGCTGGGTTCGAGGGAGAGGGGTTGGTTAGCCAAGGAGTAGGCCTAGGGTTGGTGGGATTGTGAATTAGTGGGGCTAGGTTTTAGGGTTTGGGATAATACCAAGGTCTGTGTTTGATGGGGTGGAGGACAGGCCAAGGAGCCATGTTTGAGGGGAAAGGGGAATAAGCTGTTTGGATTGGATAGAAGTCAGTAGTAGGCTAGCTGACAATTCAACTTTAAAAGCAGAATAGCAGACCAGGGTTAAGGACAGGACAAAAGGGTAGAGAGGGTAATGGGAGGGAAACCCTTTAGAATGATATAGACATCGGAAAGATATTTATGAGAGGAAGGAACAGGTACGGGGGATTTACTGAGGGTTTGAGGACTGTTGGAGCAAAATGAAGGACCAAAGGTTTGGAAACTGTTAAGTTAGAATTAGAGTGCAGGCATCTTAGACAGGCCATGGATTAGGGATTTGAAGAAAAAAAAGAAGGGGGGCACACATTTTGGATTTGTGGAGAGACATGCACTTGGAATAGGCAAAGAGACTTGATAAGGAACTAAGGACAGGGATTATTGTTGCTAGAGGACCAAAACAGGAAAACAGGACCGCTGGGTTCAGAAAAGGTCTAGAGGGACGAGCATCATATCATAAAATGTCAGGACAAGGGCACTCAAAGTACAGCACGGCCAGGCCTGATTCAGACTGATTAAGGATTAGAGGATACAGGAAGAATTTATTGAGATCTAGGTTAGATATGAATGTGTTATTAAACTTATCATAATTGTCTTCAAAGATGTTGCGATGTCAAATATAGCATCCTTAATAACATAGAAATTATCATGATTTTGTTAGAAAGAAAGAAAAAAAACGAAACAAAAATGACACAGAACCATAGTCCTAAGTATATCTTTTATACAGCATGCCTTGGAGGATTATAAACTGTTAGGTGGCATTGTGGTATCTACTGTAAGTCGTTGGTTATTGTGGTACAAATTATTAACATTTTGAAGGGACTGCTTATCTCATAAGCCTTAAAATCTACAAAAACATTTTAACAAACAAAACTGAATGGTCTTTCGGACTATTTTGTTGCGTCCCCGTGTTTAATTTCACCGTCATAAAATGTTCGACAATAACCTCCGGGTTGGTGACACTCTCCGATACGATATGGCATAAGTTTGTTTCGGTAAGATTAAAGTTCCTCAAGTCCATGACATTTTCCGGATTTGTGTGTGCTTGGCGTTCAAGAGTAAGGATTAAATTGTGGATTACTGGTTGGCTGTCCAATCAATGTTTACTTATCTGTCCAGGCAGGGCTCTAACTAATCCCCTCCAACTCAAAACCCCCATTTACCCTAATACCATCAAAATGTCCAGCACTATAAAACCTTAAACCTACTGAAAGACTCGCCCATTTTAGAAATTGCGTTCAGATTAATCTCTTTCTATCACTCCCTGGTAAAACCCAATTTAAGATAAGTCGGGCAAAATGAATGCGTGCATTGTTGAAGAGATAGAAATCCTATTTTGATCTTTGTGAGCTTTCGGGAGATTAGCCTAGGCGAGTGGTTTGGACTTCTCTCAGCACTTTCCTGTAATCCGATGTTTAACATTCAAATTAGGCCGCGAACGGATCGTCCTTCCTCCACAATGGCCGCCCAGTTTGGAGGGCACTAATCTCTTATAATTGGATTTTCGACTGAAACGAATGTTTTCTCATCATACCACAATTTCAATAGCTGACAGATAGAGGGATTTATTTTGCTATACGCATGGGGTCAATATCATAAGTGGTCTCCGCTAATCTTTCATATATAAAGCCGTGTGTCTAAGGAGGACGTCGTGGATATGTCGGCCATACGGCCAATGACTTAATCATACAGTTATGTTTAGTCTGTCATTAGGGCATCACCAAGTAATTCGTATCACCATTCGGAATAAAAAGTCATCAAGCTCCTAAAAATCTTTGGTCTAAAGGCGTAATGTGTACTCATTCTTGCCAGTTTAAACATTTCTATGTGGTTTGGATGAAAAAATATATCAAATCTGAAACCTTGAAATTTTCTTATCAAAGGAAAAAATATATATAAAGGACATATTCAAATGTAAAAATTTAATAATAATATGTGAATTAAAATCAATATCTGCTTTTTAAATCTATAAATGCCATCAAGTATTATTTGAAAGAAATATTAATCAAGGATTTTAGTTTCTTAGAATTTGTACCCTGAAATATTCTGTAACCATTACATGTATGTCGATCATTATATATTTATTTACAGTGTTTGTTTCTGATTGATTTATAATTATTGATGTCAGTGGAATATATTTTATTTAATTAATTATGTAAATATCTGAGGGAAAATTGTGTTGAAATATTGTAACAATAATCTGATTTTTGATACCTGATAATGGTGTGTGAAAGAAGGAATGAAAATCTTTTGTTTCTAGGTATTAATTTACGATAGCTAAATAGGTATAACATAATAGGTCTTAAGAAGCACTGAAATGCATTTACATTCATTTCTTGATGATGATTCACAATATGGAGGTAGTAGAAAAAGGTGCTTGAGACGTGCTCAAGTGTAAGTTTAATCTGTGTCACAGTGAGGGAAGTGTCGGAGCATGTGATATTGTGGTGTCGGCGGTGGGAAAGGGTTGCTGTTCAACCCTCCTTTACCTCCTAGCCATTGTCACATGTCCGTTACTGTGATGGATCACGACCGGATTAGCGCCGTCCATACCTTCCTAATCTGCCGTACTCGAGACGTGTACATATTTAATTTGAAACTGAATTTGTGGAAGCTGCTTACAGAAATACCAGTCGGTATTACCTCTACAACAACATACTTTTTCCACCTCATCCATAATAAAAAGCTCCTTATGTTTATTTCTCAAAATCCATTTTTCCGTCTGACCCCAGACGTATTCTATCAGACTGAAGGGGATTCTACGGTGTCTGAACCCTCAATATTTGCATCAGTTCTTCCTTGGTTAGTTTCATACTATTACAAAAGCAACAGTTCTCATCACAAAAGTTTGCTAAATTTTATTTTACAAAATCCCCATAGGCTCTGAAATAGGTAAAATATTTTGGTAATGAAAAAAGTAATTAGCTTCAAAAATGATTTTGCTTTGTTTTATAACTTAATTGAAGCTAACCAGTGAATTCTTTTGAAGCGTGATTGGCTAATGAAGCCGTATCAGGATGTCGTCACCATAATGCTAATTCGGTCCTCACGTAATAATGATGATGCTGACAAGTATTGTGGCGTCAGATTCATGCCCTACTTAGAGGTGTGTTTTAAGTCGGTTCACCTTGGCTAAAGCTAAATGAAATATAGCAATTGATTCCTGATCATACTCGCATGACCTTCAATTACGAAGATCAAGGTCATCTTGATCATGCTAAAAAAATAACATGGTCAAGGTTCCTATCTGCTGACATAACCGGTTTGTCGGGAGATCATTACCTGGGTTTAATTTTCAGACATTAAGGACTTAATACCATTATTATTTATCTCCTGCATGAACGCTTCAGTATTATACTTTCAGCGTCAAAATGATGATTTCTTGCCGTGTTAGACAAAATCGTTAAGTTGTAATTCTACAGTTATAATGAAACACATACTGTTCAAATCCGAAGCGTTGATGGAGCTGTAATTCTACTTTAGGACGATGTATACTACGGGGATCTGTACTTACCAAATTTAAAAACGATCCCACTACAAGAAAGGTTGGTGGGTGGTTGAGCTCCACAGCCAGCAGGAATATAGGGGGAACAGTCAAAGAGAGGAGATCGTAATGTGGGGTACGGCCGTAGATACGTTGGATGTAGGGGGAACAGTCAAAGAGAGGAGATCGTAATGTGGGGTACGGCCGGAGATACGTTGGATGTAGGACATACAAACACCAATCTACCAGAAATGCTTATTCCTCAAAACAATTGTTATTTGTTGATAATAACGAATATCACTGTATCGGCAATGCATGAAAGACAAATTATCTAACACTAATCAGACAAGAGAACCTGCCAGTTTGTGTCTCACTATCAAAGTCAGTCCTAGGTTATTGTACTTCGCAGCATCCGTTCTGTGTCTTTTCATGATATGCAAATTAATGTGAGGGAGGGATAAAGAGTCCCCCAATACAGTGCCAGTCGGGTAGGATAGAAAGCTCTTTGATTCCTGTGCAATGATAGATGTAGGAAATCATCATCTGATTCTCTCTGAAAGACAAAAAGTTCCTGTCATGCAGTCAGACAGTCAGAAATTATCCCGTGGAATTACTCGGGATAATTGGTATGATGTGTATTTTGGTCAACGTAATTCTTATTTGGATGATAGATCATAGAGGAATCGGATATGAATAAATTATTTTTTTGGA
This sequence comes from Chlamys rubida, assembly GCA_032359455.1. Taxonomy (NCBI): domain Eukaryota; kingdom Metazoa; phylum Mollusca; class Bivalvia; order Pectinida; family Pectinidae; genus Chlamys; species Chlamys rubida. The sequence continues at coordinate 10,791 of JAUMHH010177496.1, forward strand.
ATCCCACAACTTGTTAGACACTATAGTTAGGTTGTCCTGACAACAGTGCCGCGTACAAAGACACGCTTCAGATGTACATGACTGACCCTTATCAATGTAACTGTAATTACGGGTCTGATGGAAACCCACTCCACTTCCAAACGAGAGGTACATGGGCGTTCTGACGGTCGAAATGAAGAAGAAAAAAACGATATACAATTTTTTATATATTTTTTCATTAACAAGTTAATTAGACCGCTATTTTCTCTTATGTAATTAGCCAAGATGAGAAAGCGTTTAACGTGATGTAATAAAAAGCTTTGGAATTAAAGGTAATGAGTTTTGTGATGTAACGAAACCAGTGTTTTTCTCTGATGTGGTGTAATGTTTCCACTAAGAAAATTGTTGAGGTCCTTTGATGGGGGATAGAGAAATCATCTAGTGAGGTATAGGGGATTACTGAGAGGAGAACACATATTTCAGGAGGCACAATTGTGGATTGCCTTGTGGAAGTCACATGTTACAAATGAAAATATCGGAACAATTAAAATATTTATTTTTAAATATCTAAATCAATTTCATACATTGATGTGTAATACTAATTTAGGGCAACAAGGTTTCCCTGGAAAAAAAGGAATACAAAATCTATTAGCATAAAAATGTGAATTCTACAGACTATTTTGTCGTTGATTAATTGGATCAAAAATGTGTATGCATTTTTCTGACATGTATTCTAGATATGTGCACACTTCATCTTTTCATTTTATTTTATTTATTTTTTCTACAATACACAAAAAACATATCGATGCATTCTAAATTTAGCATGTTTCTACCCATCATAAAGATTTCAGTCATAAAATTCTACATAAGACACAAGGAAACAATCTAGTCTTTTCTAGATTTAATGTTTTGCAAGCCAGAAGTGACACATACTGTGAAAAGTTTTACGAGATTATGTAGTGGTGAACATTTCTCCGTGCACCACACTTAATCCCTACTGCTGCACCATGTCTCTTACGTAGAGAGTTTTCTCGCTCCGTTTTTCTCACCGTCCCAGCAGCCTGGTAACAGGACATCACGGTGTTCGTCTCTGCATGCTATTACACCATAGGAAAAGATTTCATAAAAATTAGCACTCTTAATTCAGTTTGCAGTAGAAATAAATACTGGCCTTATCTCCTGTATACCCTACCTGCGTGAAATCTCTCCACAATTTTACCCGCACCGCTGCAGAGTGTAATCGTCCTATAATGCTCTATTACTAAGTTGAATCTCTGGAGTTCAAAAATATTATTAGGATTTTAAATTTGATATATTTTCGTTAAATTTATCACTCATTAAAGATCTATTTAGACTGGGTTGTATGATGCAAGAAAAAAGATTGGATAGGTTAAAAATTCTATCTCCTGATTCGTACTAATTTGTTTTTTATCAGCTGGTTACATCAGGTTATTTGTGGATTTGAGTAACGGAACGTTATAAAACTCTTCAACTCTTTGTAGCCGTACTGGCTTTATGTGTTTGTGGCTTTGGTGTCAGAACTTCGGATCTGTAATCGTTTGACAGGTTTTATTGGCTGTGATGGTTAAGTATTTTATTTCAAAACGGAGACTGAGATAAATCTATCGGGTTTGAAGTAACATTATGAAAACTTTTTATATTAAACTGCTGTACATTTTTCCTGTGTTTTGTCAATTGCTTAACAGAAAAAAATTGCTTAACAGAAGAAAAAAAAAGGATGTTCACAGTTTCTGGGAGAGAAAATTTGGTTTATTAATTAGCAAGAGAAAACAGAGGCTATGAAATTTATAAAACTTGTACAGAGGAACCCGCTTATTATGATACTCTATTTGCCAGAGAAAAATATCATAATAACCGATATATAATAATAACCGATCAAGCTGTTTTTGATCGTTTTTATGCTGTTTTATATCAAACGACATATATATCGGCGTGTTGTCAAAATTGGAGAAGATTTCATTTTGCCGTCGTAATGATCAGTATGTAAATTCTACTTTCACTTTAAAATAACTTCGAGCATATTCCTAAGAACTAGCTTTATAGTACAGCCTACACTTGTAGCTAATGATATCGAAATGTTACAGTCAATAGGATGAAAGAAGTGATATAAATAGTCATGATTTACCTATTTTGCAACGAGAAGTTGGGTTACATATTGTCCCATAAGTGTAAAAAATATTTTGCCGCGCTAGGTCAATTACAATCACGTGACAATTACATGCCTTGCAAGTTGTGTGATGAAATCAACTTGCAAAGAAACAATAACAATAAAAAACCCAAATTTTCCCTTTTTAACAATAATTAAATATTGTATTTAACTTAAATTGTAAATAAAGCAGCTATCGTTAGTTGTTTACGATAATAGCGTTAACTTTTGATCGATTTCTGGCACCATGCTGTCAGGGTGGTATGTCCCGATAGACACGGGGAAATTAACTTCTAATGCAATAGAGAAACTTTTGCTTAAGTGATTAAAAACATACGTCTTCCTTCTGAAGTAATATTTTCATTGAAATCGGCATGATTTTATCACATGACGTGTCAAGGTAACAGTGAATATTTTTATGCTCGTTTTCTTATCGAAATTTATGTTAGAAAATATCTGTGGGCCAAATCATTTCACTTTGATACACAGTCCTACAGTGTATTTTAGATAGCCATAACTGCGTCACCTGTTTTGTTAAGACAAAAATGTATGACCTGCAAGCAATGGACAATCTATTGTTTTCCCCTGACAGTCTGTATCATAAAACAAAATGTCATGCCATTGTAATAAGTTTCTTAAAGAAGATATAAAGTTGTTTTGTGTTCAATCTGTGAGCTTGTTATGATTATATATACAATCTTTTTATCATTAACATAACAACTGAGGCTTCAGAGGACTTTAAACCGCCAGACACATAAATCACTTCTTTTAAACACTTCTTAGCAAACAAATTTGTGAAGTTAATTATGTCAAACAATCTGGTTTTGACCTACACAGAGTGGAATTAGCTGACAAGTGTCTTGTAGATCTGATCTCAACAGGGTGAGAGAAAAGCTTAGAAAATGGTGGATGATCTGATCTGACGAGCACCTAGCTAACGTGATGTAAGACAACACAATTACACACAAATAAACCGGAGTATAAAGAGCTCATAAATAAAGTTACATTTTGTCAAACTCTGAAGAAAAACTTCATGCAACTCAACCTTGATGGATGATAAGAGAAGTTGTAAGAGGTGGTGACCTGCTTGACCTTGAGATTTGAGATGGCTCTGAGGTCTTCCTCCCGTCCCTTTCTATATAGATATACAGGGCAGTAAGAATTAGTGAGTGAGCATGAAAGGCCTTACGCTTAAATACTTTGACGCAGATGGCTGTAAGATAGATTCTCAAGGTTGTTTTTCAAATCTTAATTAATTTCTGTAACTTTAAGATTTTGCTGATTTTATTCTCCCGTGCCATATTTTAGGATGAAGATGTTATCAGTTTAGTTGCTAGCTTTGGTTAAATCCTCAGATGATGATTCTTGGTTTATGTGTAACATCTGTTCCTGGTGTTATGGACTATTTCAATTAATTAAAAAACGGGCATATTCATAATTAAAGGCCAAAATATGTTTACATTAAAAGACCTGAATATTAAGACACTGATTAGTCTGTAACTAGCCCTGTTTTAATCTTATTATCTCCCTTGGATGATTCTAATTGATTTTATGATTATGCCATAACAATTCAGATTAAAGAGAGATTTATTTAAGTCAAATTATTGAAAGCACATTTTTTGTATAATTAAGATTTAAAACAGAGATTAATTTAAGTCAAAATATTGAATTTAAAGCACATTTATAGTATGTCTAAAAAAGATTTTCTTTTTCATTCTATTCATGATATTAAGAAAATTTCTTTCATTTCTTATCACAAGAGATAATTTTGTACATTATGTAAGAATTAGGAACAAGTTGTTCTCACCGTCCATGTTGTCCATGTCATGTCGTATGGTTTGGCAGACTATTAGACTGTTGTCGTACATTACTTGGTTTCAGTTTAATTGGTTACCGTGGATACCAGTTACGCCTCGACTCAGCAGGTGGCCATCATGTTGATAACACCTTGTGTGCTTGGAAGTTAGATTTGAATAATAATCAGGATTGTTGTTACTAAATGAAGAAGTCTGAACTATCAGTAGTTCTCACAAAACGCTCCACGTTCTCTGCAATCATGCAGATACATTATGTTTTAACCGTTTCTTTGTTTTACACAAACTTTTCAAAATAAAATCCATTAAGTCTGTTTTTTTCTCAATGAATGCTCATCTTTGTTAATTGTTTTATAATATTTTCTGTATGAATTGTTACTTAATAAGAATTATGCAAATTGTGTTATGTATGATAGCTTTAAATGTTTTGAATTAAATAAAAAATAAGAATTATGCAAATTGTGTTATGTATGATAGTTTTAAATGTTTTGAATTGAATAAAATATAGTAGAGACAGTAGACTGAACCTATAGCTAGAAATGTTAAATGTCATTTCAGCCCCCAAAAGTATTTGATGATTAACTCATTCACCCCTGAAGATACATTTGAACTCTTCCAATTCAAACGTTGGAAGAGTTCCTTATGAAATTTCAGGGT
>JAUMHH010177507.1:0-15406 GCA_032359455.1 Chlamys rubida
ACGATCAGTTGATATATATGGAATTGTTTAAACTTGACTTTCAATAACAATAAGTTTAAAGATGCGATATATTGATGGTATGTTAAGTTTCAAGTTACATGCAATGAAAAAAAATTTTACTTGAAAAAATTGAAGTCATACTTGATGTATAGAATGTTGCCTGCCATGTTGATTGAGATATCGAATGGATTTTATTTATTTTATTAGTACAGTTCACGACAGCGACATGTAAGCGAGGCTCCCAAATGAAAATATCAATGGTACGTGCGCAATGTGTACTGAAACGTGTTCCTTCTTTGTTAATGTGACGCTTACATTTGTACATGTAATACTCCACTTCGCATAGCGTTGTGTTTGCCTTTGAATCAAGCGCTCAAATGACCATGATTTTGAGTAGCTTTATGCCAAGATAATATGCACGTTTCGGCGTTCAAAGTCCACACACTTTTAGATATCTGACCAATGAAAATAAACCAATGACATTTTTAGGTAAGGCATAGACAACATTATACACACGTGCATGAAAAGTCAATGAAAAGCGATTCGGCTTAAATAAATCGTGAATAATTCTATTTTTGCATACACGTTTTCGTGATTGTTTTTCAAATAACGTTTTTTTTAGTTTGAATTCTAAATACTACATGTAAATAAACGGAAGCTGTGTGTCCATTATTCTCGGCTCAAGTTGTATTAATTCGTTACAAAGGTACTTAAAATAATGAGAACAGGCTCCAATGACGGATTAAACTCGCTTTAACAATGAACTAGCCGGATCGAGTGTTGAGAAATTAGATTGTTACGGCAATAGTGCATGTTTATATTACACACATTAATGCATATGCTACTTCGAATCGATGCGGGTTCGGAGAACGCTGTCCTGGTTTCGGTATAAAACATAGCTGTTTGACGAATTACAAATTGTACTCTCGGTCCACACGGGACGTAACCGCATCCCGTACAATCCCGTAATTCCCTGACATTTTCTCACCAGAAAAATTAATGAATACAGATCTACGCTTTATTTTTTGTTCTATTTAAACTTTGTCTTAGGAAGTGCAGACTTGCTCAAAGCACTGCTTAACCCATTCCGGCTAATCCTACCTAGCGACTATCTCTACTTTTTCCGGTATTGGGCAACGTTCTCATTTGTATCCGAACCGACCGTTGCGCCTTTTTTTCTCTCACAATATTGATATCACGCTGTAGACGGGATACGACGAGAGTTAAACTGTTTCTGTCATTGTGTTTGGAATGAAAGAGAAAAAGGCTATGTTGCAGGGATTTGTTTTATTTTTTATCTTGGCTGCAGGCAACTATACCACCTGTAACTTAAAATACATATGCAGCAACCTAAGAGTGTCTCGACGTTGATGGGTGTTTATATATTTATTTTCAGTTTGAAGGGTTGTTTTGCAATACTGTACTTACAACCTGCTGTCTATAAAATATTGTTTTGAAATGTAACTAACATTAATAAATATTAATACGGCATTGCCACTATATAACTCTACCAAATTCAGTTGGCATTCATATAGGCTATGAATGTAACAGACCAATTGTAGACGTCATCATTATTATGACATCATAATTGTTACGTTGGATACCACTGACCCTCCCTGGGCGTGAGCTGTTCTATTCATTGAACAAGCATACACGATAATACATTATTTGAACTAAATGCTGAATAATAGTAAGTGAAATTAAATTTTCTATGAGATTAACAGATTCCCCAAATAGTAAATTTAGGTAACGAACTGCTTTCAGTTGGCATTCATAGGCAAAATGAATTCCAACTGGACAAAGGCAAATCCAAAATAGAATTTGCCTTTGTTCAGTTGGCATTCATATTACCTACGAATGCCAACCGAAAGCAGTTCAATGCTTAAATGTATAATTGATTTCTAGAACTTACAATGGAAAATTTCTTTGCTTTTTTTATGACTAAAAAATGATGAACAGCGCGACACTTATTTCTATTTTGTTATTCTCAAATAGATCCAGTATAGCTGTGCATTATCCACAGCAATTGTGCTATGTGTGACGTTTACCCTTTGTATTACACTTTACCATTAATCCTATGACGTCACGGATTAGGCCTTGTCCCTCGTGACGTTGTTTGTCCGGTAATGACATTGCTTTGAAAGGTACAAGAAAATATCACCAAGTAATCAGATTTGGAATGCCAGTAAACCTACACGTTTTGCACATCATTGGGTTATATAGACGACGTGGCCCGGCGAGTGGCGGCGACCTCTAGCGGAATTATGGCGAGTTGGGTCTCTTAACTTTGGGCATGTTCTTCTGATCTTTTCCTGTAGTAGCTTTTATGATTGGATCGGGGATGTTTCACGTGAAATTTCCCGTCTATTTAAGCATTACACTGCTTTTACATGCGGCTCATAGGCAATTTGAATGCCCAACTACATTACGTGCTAATGACATGATGGATACTGACCTATAGCACGATCGAAGAGCAGAATAATTATAAATGCACTTTTTCAGTTGTTATTTCATTCCATCTAAATACGTTAAGTAGTTATAAAGTATGTTGATTTTAATAAAAAAAACAACATATTTTCAGCATCGACAACATCTCGCCAAAAATCCCTAGCGAGAAGCAAACGTGACTTCCGAATTGTTTGCGCGAAATTATGACCTCAATAGCTTGGTTGATATAGTGAAACTTCAGTGTGAATGTCAATATACTGTAATATTACTTGCATTGTACAAATGTAGGATGTATATGCATAATACGTAAAATACTGAGGAGAAACAATCGCGAATTCAAACGTCTCGTGTGTAACAGGAAAGAGAGAAGGGTTCTTCCACCGGGGATCGAACCTGCGATCACAGACTTCCTAATCGGACGCTCTACCACTGAGCAAGCTAGAAGGCGACAATGATCTTATTTACAATTAAAATCTACCACACGTGAATATCTATTCAGGCTAATTAAAACCATTGACATTTCGCTACTGTCCTTCCCTTCGCGAAAATCATTAAAATTAATATCATTTTAAGGATAATAACGAAACCGGTTATTCGCGGCAATTAAAATATGTATCGTATAAACACCGCACTAATATGTTTTGTTAAATTTTGATTTGTACATTGTATGCATAAAGCTTAGATACAATACATGTAATTCTCATTTTTTATGCCCTCGCCAAAAAACGGGGGGGGGGGGGGGGGCATATAGTGTTGCCCATGTCTGTCCCGTCCCGTCCCGTCCCGTCCCATTCATGAGCGGGGGCATTTATGTCTTACAGACATTTTCTAGTTTTTGTCCATTTTTATTGGTTTCATTAACAACTGGACGATACATGGTCAGATATAATTGGCTTTCTCATCACTTAGTTTTGTGTACTTTGGGTACCAAGACCAAGTCAGGAGTTTAGACTATTGCGGTTACATGGGTCATTAATGATTGAGATCGGTCTAATTGAAAAAACCGTATTGGAATTGAGGCATTTTATTTTTTTCAGTATTTATATTTTAAAACTGAATATTTTATGTAATTGCCCAATGTATGATATATCATGCACTCATCTACGACGTGATAGATGTTAAGGGGACGTAACCGAGATTTGACGTTAGATAGCTACATCTGATATATATTTCTATATAGGAAATTTGGTTGCCTTGATACTTTTTTGTCTTATTGATATATACATGTACATGTACATAATGTATCATGCGGCTATCGATGTATAATTTCCATCTTTTATGCATATACACATTTTGTATACATAATTTAATTCGTTTAAATATCAATATACATCAACAATAAATGTGTGTACCTTTACATGCTTGATTAAAATTCTATCAAGTACGAATCCATGGCAACGTAAAAGTACATGGATGCATTAACCCGCAATTTTAATAGCATTTAACTTCAGGAATGCAACAAAGCCTCGATGCGCATGCGTTCAATGATAAGCACTGAAGAATATATACATTTACCAGTATGATTTGGAATCTACGGGTGACAGGGGGCATTATACAAATATTGCGTAGAAACGTATAACCAGATTAATTCGTATATAATGACGCTTTTATCAGGTACAAACCGATACCGTTGTAAATAATAGCGCCCCCCAGCGGTGACCTTAGCCATGCACCGCAGCTTAGATCACGATTCGGTGGGCGATACAGACTTCCGATACTTACGCTGCTTGCATTGTAAGCTCTTCATATAAGGTCTACTACGTACATGTATACGCACGCTGCAAAGCCATGTACCTACACAGCATAACAGACCTTAACTCATTCACCCCTAAAGGTTCATAATAAACTAGTCAAACCTTTGAATTAGAAGAGTTCAAATGTGTCATGTGCAAGTCCCAATATCTGGGTCCTGATATCAATTCCAATTAAAATGGCTACCGGGCTTCCGCATCTGTTCGTGTGACGTACAAATTGAAAAACAGTGAACGGAATTTAAAAAAAATTACATACGATATCATAAATTTAAAACTTTCACAGAAAAAAGGAAAGTTGGTACACCTGTGTGTAAGAAGGATTGGTACAAAACAAATATATTGGAAAATAGTTAGGAATGCATGCATTTAATCGCAGATTTATGCAAAACAAACGAAGATAATTTAGGTGCGTTTGACAGCTTAATTGGGTAGCGAGTTGTTTTGCGTGTTTGTACTGTTTATATTTACAACTGTATACTGATGAACCGAAAGGTTATTGAGTAATTAAAAAACGTGAACACGACCACGTGGGCGAATCAATTTCAGTTTATTCATTTTAACATAAGACAAGTAAATATACACACATGTACTGTATATAGCAGAACATTAGTTCCTAAATTATTTCTGAATTAAATACATTTTGTGTAAGCGTACCTTTTTCTTTTTTTGCCGTTCACGAATATATTTCAATTTCTTTACTTACATTTGTATAAAAAAATCTCAATGACATGACTTCACATGTTGAATAAATACACAACGCTTTGATAATACATGTATCAGCGAAGAAAAAATTGGCAATTTTCAGATTTCAATTGTGTTAATTGACATTTATTGATTAAGAAGTCATATATAACCTAATTATATATATATAACGTTTTTTAAGTGCAGGAAAGGTGACCTTTCGTTGCTTCTGAAATCCTTACCTTAAGGTTTTCACGAGAAATGTTTTGATTACATCTAAAACATTGAAAACATACATTACTTTAAAAGTCCGGACTTTTTGTTAGAAGGAATATACAGTAAGTTCAAGTCCGACTTTGTCGAGGAAATTGCCTGATTTCACCTTGAATTCTATTAATACGACATTTATCCCCAACTACTTCATTAAAAGGTCGTCTGATCGTGTCACGAATTAATCAGATTCATTAAAAAGACATGTGAATAAGGTCACTCGGCCGTACATTTTGCATGATAAATTTTAGATTTTGGAAATGAATTATCAAAATAAGTAATCTGGCCTTCCTAGATATGAAATTAGAAACTTTGTCCAGAATTAAACTTCCATCAGTCATGTTAAAACGACATGTACAGAGCCCCTTGCAGATCTCTTTTTTTACAGTTGTATTATCATTCGCACGAGCGCATCAGTTACATGAACGAGATAGTTATTATTACTTTTTGCACGGGAGATAATATAATAAGTTCGACCGTAGGAGATACATGGTAGACACAAGCTTATCATAACATATTATAAAATAGCCTCCATAAGAAATAGGACAGATTATATCGAATATTCAAGGAACTGACGTTAGGTGTTTGTGAACGACATAGAAAGATGTCTAATAAAAAAGGCTTCGTCAAATTCTCGCCCCTTACTGGTCACTTCAGCCTTTAGTACTGAACATATACATTAATGACGGCGCTTGCACAATTTGCTACATTATAAGACAAATGTAGTCGATAAACACAGCAAACCTGACTATAAACGTGTCCAACACTGAAAGAGATTTTCATTTGCCACAATTGTCAGACAGTCCTTTTGATGTCTGCAAGTTTGGGGTCACCGTAGGTCGTTCCATCAGTTGTATGTTGATCAAAAGAAATGTACTACGATGTTAAGTATGATGAACATCAGACTGTGTTTCCTCAAACTCAATGGTAAGCCTGAACTGTACCACGAAATGATATTTATGATAATATAATACAAAATATTTGTAAAAACACCGAGTCAACATGACAATGAATTGATGAATCTAAGATGTGGAACTCGACTGCCAATCGGCTCTTGATCTTGTGACGTGCATTAGGCACAACAGGTATTTAAATTATGACAAAACGTACTCGAATTTTGTAACATAGAAAAAGAAAGACCATTTTATTGCCGTTTCAGTGAAATTAAATGCACATATTTGAACATCGCTTAATCCTCCTCATAGCCCGGCCGTAAACAGTGGTGGGTCGAAGGGGTAGAAGGAGATTGGGGGTTCGAGTTTCTTGGCTTCATGACCTCTCTCCCCAATTACCGTATAACGCGTTATTCACTTGGGCTTAAATTTTCACGTTTTTTAACGAAAATTAGAAAATTGAATTTACACGGACTATAATTTCGCAATCTAGACATGTTAAAGAACTTTATTTTCGCGGTGTTTTAGTACAGAGACAGGACACGTGGCATATAAAATGTCATATATTCAAATTAATACGCTTTATTACAACATATTGAGCAACAATAGGTAAGTGTATTTTGTTAAACAAATCTTCAACAAAACTATTAGATGTGTGGCATAATCTTTTTTGAAACATCCTGTAGTACTTCTGATGTAAATATATATATATATACGTAACAACCACATGCTCGTTATTTCATGACGACATTACTGGTTACGAATTTTACGATCGCGGCTCATTTTTACGTTTGTCACATTATTCTGCGGATTCTATTTTCGCGGTCAAGTAATTGACCCGCGAAATCGTGAAAATATGTATCATCCTGCTACACGGCATTCTCTGGAACCGTCACCGTAACAGTTTTACGTTGGGAACATTAGCTCTTAAGCAGAACGTTACGAAATAGTTTTAAAATTGGGGGAATAACAAAATGGCACTGTCCTACGTTAAGAACATCACCTAGAATACAAGCGTAACGGAATAGTTCTTAGAGGGAAAAACAAATGTCATTGTCCTACGCGTTAAAAATAAATGCTTAATCATTTGTAAAAGAAATCCCAGGTCAACGCACTTGTATCCAATCTAGCACGCTCTGACATATTTACCATACGACAATGTCCTTTTTGACCACATTTACTACTAATGTGTGGTTAAATAGCCTTGAGGCCATTATGTTAATTCAATTGTACGCTTTAAGCGACAAAACACGTCCGTCTATTTCTCTTTCCTTCCATTGACATCATTAGAAACATATGGTTCCGACACCACGTAGACAGCGGTCATATCTGTAAAGTTAGTCTGAGAATTAACCAATTACAACTAATTGGGGGACACAGTGAAACCATAGGTTTCTGTACAGCGCGGCAAGATGGCATTTGGCAAAACTTTCTGTGTCTCGCTGTGGGGAGTACAAACTCCCGTCACTTCCACGAGAACAAATTTGTCGGCCATATCCCTTCCGGACATAGAAAATAACTTTGACAGTGTCTCTGTATTACTTCTAGCTAGAACAAATATTACGAAAACAACATCGCCTATATTTGCTTCTTCACCAAGATGTCTGGCGTTGGTGCATCACTTTAGGCCAAGCGGGACCTTTGACTCTCTCAGTGCTACACAGATGCATCTTCACTTCGTAAAATTGATTTTACGTATCGTTCCTGCATTGGAAAATCAAATATAATTTTCGTATGCCCCGAGGTACATTGTAGTGTATAGTGACTTTGAAGTTAAGTGCAGACTTGATGAGGCCGTTGCGTCCAACGCATTTAAACGTTTACTGCAAATTATCACACAACAACACCATAACCAGACAAATGTTTAAATAATAACGTCACGAAGTACTTTAAATAGAATATTGAAATTTAATATATATGAATTTAGCGTTAATTCGTGTACTTAAGGGAATTCATATCTAAATTCGTCAAAATTAAAGACGTAGAAAGTAAAATTCAGATTTATGATATTCATATTTTTTTTAATAAAATTTGAACTGTGAACAAGAGCAGATACTTGATTCAACTATTCATTGTTACAGAAAAACGACCATATATAAAACAAATTAATTTAAACGGAATATTATTTTGCGAATTTGCTTAATTACATGTTATCTTAAGAATTTCATTTACCGAAACTGATTTAGATTCCTTTGCTTTAAAAGTGAATTGTTGAATTCAGTCGGAAATTTTTTGTGGTCAGCACGGGTATTCAAGATAACTTTAAGTGGCTTAATAATGCATGGCTCCCTGCCAATCACCTTCATGCCAGTACAAATTTTCTCGCTATGATTGGTTCACTGAAACATTATGTTGTTCAAAGGAAGTTCGACCACACATGTGGAAAAACAAAAGGTTATAACCGGACGCTACTCATTGTAGATGGCGGCCACGAAAGGTCAAAACCTGGCTCGCTCAGTTGGTACAATATTCATACAATTAAAATTATCAAGACCGCGGCAGACCTGAGACGACTGTCCGTCTACGTATACGTTCATAGGTATACTGTCTAGGAATCGGCACAACATCGAATTATAATACATGTAATAACAACGGACATCGCCATCATCTCGAAGAAACAAACATTCGTGCCCCTACAAGGACAATGCATGTACATGTATTCCATTGTACATTCATCTTTATAACAGTGTGTATTATTGGATTACTTTTTGTACATTTGTTTTGTATATTGATCACGTGGCAGGAAAATAAACATCATGCTCCCCTCACGCTCTCGAGATTCCCCTGTCATATTCCTAAACTCTGAGTCTCTCTAGAACAAATGAGCCAGGTTTTCATCACACATGAGTTCCAAGTGACTGAAGCAGACGACAACAAGGGCGCAAAAGCCTGATATTCCTCACTGTTGTGTTACATGTAATGTTATAATTCGGTAAAATAAAATGTTTACTGTCATTATGGTAGGGAAACACAATAATTGTTTCCCCTCGATTAATCATGTTTCAGTCAGCCTACACCTTCGTGAAACATGATTAAGCTCGGGGAAAAAAAATAAAGGGCAAACCATGTTTTATATGATTGTCAGAAGATAACAGAAAATCGTGTAATTTTATTTTTAATTAATATATACATGTAATATTGTCTATACTCAACCTCTCGATCCCTTTTACTTTTTCTGTGATAATCTTGTGTTTCTCGCAAATTGATATTTTTAATGCATCTGCATAAATTCTGTTTTTTTTTATCTTAATTAGCCTTTTAAAATTGAAAATATTTCAGATAAAAACTTTCTTTGATCAACTGGTTTAAGGTTTTTATATAATCTTGTTTTGAAAAATCAGGGTCCTGACGCTGCGATCGGTTCCGTCTAGTTATGCCGTTGTTCGACTAGTACACTGACTGACACCATTAGAACCCCCTGAGTATATGAATATGAGATTCCCTTTGTAGGCAAAAGCGGAGTGATCTGCACTATTCGTCATGATATTGTGAGGTCTCCGTCGCTCGCGATATGCCGCCAGGGTTTGTTTTGTGTCTCGTAATAGTCGTTTGGATCGGTATAATAGTATATTCTTTGACCCTATTGCATTAAAAAGCAGTAAAATATCGGTAATGAAGTATAACCGTCGACATGGCCATAACAGCAAACACGGCGATTTCCGGATATGATACGGGGACTGTAGTCTGTCAATGTCTACGTGGGATGCCAAGCTTTTATTTGGCCTAGATTCTTGGCACAGAGCATGCGCGGGAAGTAAAAGTCAAAGGATATGAACTATAATGTTTGTAAACATCTGAATATATTGACGATATAAAATCACATCTGTACTGCTTCAGCTTGCCATTTGCTGTTGCATTCTATCGGAACTGTATTTACAATTGTACATGTAGCTATTCTGGGATTGATGAAGAAACCCCTTCTCTAACATAACCGTTCTGCCACTGACGTTTATGTAGAAAAATGTAAGTAATTCCATTAGTCCAGATAAATAACGAACCAGAAGTTTTTACATGCAATCGGGAATTAAAACGTATACGTTCTTCAGCTATTTTTTTGTCTTTTCTCCATCGGTAACATTTGTTGACTTTTATGAAAACTGACTTGATTAGGCTGACGGGATTCAATATATATACTTTATTTATTTGACAACAATTGTAAACCGGGAGAGAACCCGTGACCCAATCCCTTTTTCACGTTTAATTTGGAGTCGACCCCTGGCTGGTATTGGTGAAAGGCTATAACCATAGGTTCGATGCCAGTCGGAATCATTTCACTAAGTTTTATGGCGAAGTTGGCACCATTTTGCAAGACAATGGCCTAACCTCTAAACTCGTGCAGGTTCGGGAAAAGAACACACATGTCCGTAAGAGGCGACTGACGTGGTGTCACCTGCAGAATCGGGCGTTGTTTCGTCCATGTATTCGTCGTTTCAGGGGCCTTCATTGGAGAAACCAAGATAAGACCTACTGAATCTCACCTAACCTTTAGAGTACCAGGCGACTATTGTGGACTCCTAGCAGATCTTCTCTCTCTAAGTTTTCTATTAAAAGGACATTGAAGAGAATGCAACTGGTGTGCTGCCCTCGTTGCAACAATTGTGATCTTTTTCTATTCCTGAATTTTCTATTCTCTCTATCGTTATTATCTTAACCCTTTCCGATCGTATCTCCCCCAAGCACCTGTTTTCCTGTGACACTGGATGTTGCGAAGACTTTAAGCCCAAATTAGATAAAAAAAGAAATAGATAAATTGCTCTCATAGACATAGCAGTAAGCCGCAATACTGCAAGGACAAGGAGTACATAAATCATGCGTTGCCGATTCGGTTTGAGTGAATTTCAAGGACATTTCTTGTCAACGGGTCTTCCGAAATAAGAATAGAGATATTGATAGTATTATATAGAAGTTCCTGATTTTCTATAATGGTCAAAAATTGGATTTCAAATTTTCCACTGTTGTTTTATAGAAATAAACATTAAAATAAATAAATATACAACATTTGATATAGCGCTCTATCTAGCTAGAATAAGCCACTCTAAAGCGCTATACAGTACATAGATATACAATTTATACAATCAAGACAACTAGCATATACACGTAGGAGCTGTCTTATCAGGCACTTATAACCTCTTGCCCTATGCCACCTGGCTAATATCTCCCTATGTGTGTATGCCTGCGGGTGTGTTGGAGGTGTATTATGTTCTGTTTGTATTGGGACTGTGCTTCTAACGGTATCATTTATAGTGCCACCTCACTTGAATGCTACAGCACATATACCACAACTTCCATGCGTACGACGACTTCGGGGATCGAACCCCGGCCGCCTGCGTGGAAGGCCTGAGTGTTAACCACTCGACCAATCCGCCCATGAAATAATGGCTTTCAAATCTGTAGCTCTACAGATGTAGAGAGCGACCAGGTGTTTTATGTAGGTGGATAGTGATAACACACTACAGGATGATCGAATAGATATACAATGTATATTCAAAAAGTCTTTGACTTTGTTCATCTGGGACATAAACTATTTTCAGAGATCCATTCCATATTTACAAATATATTAACATTGTGACCCATGTCTGACCGTTTGCAACCGTAAATATATGCACATGCCCGTCTGATGGACGAGAGGGTCAAATGTCAGGCGGCATTAGCAACATTTGTGTATGTTATAATTTCAGAATATCTGTAAGCACTGAGTTGCTTTGTACGATATGTAAGTAAGTAACAGGTGGTTCCTCTACAAAACGTTGGTGATATAAAACGGATTTATCCGGGTAAGAATGAGATAAAATAACTTTAGACAAGGTTACACTGCGTATTTCATACCTTTTACGAGATATATGGTATATGTGTCTTATTACATTTATTTGAGAAAACAGTCGACTGCGGAATCAAATTATTCGCAAATATTTAACCAAACGCAACTACTTCAGTCGCCTCCCACATGCGCGTCATGCAATCGGATACAGCAGGCGAATTCTTTCCCAAAACCTGAAAGGGGCCAATGGTAAAACGGGAATGTTCGTCGCCAAAACACATAAAGCGTATGTCGCGTAGTGTCAAGTGCCTCTGCAAAGATTCATGTAAATGTAGCAAAACTAGCAAAACACATCCTAGGTATTGGAGGCAGCAGACCAGTTCAATCTCCTCCCTGTCAGCCTCAGAACGCAGAGCCACACGCACGCGCACGTCACTCGCCCAGTAAGATACACTAGGCCAATTGCTTTCCAGCAAAAAACACTTGCATCGGCTGTAGTGTTGTTTTGATATCATACATCTTTGTACTTAACAAGACACCACACAAGCGCGTCATATGATAATGGTGCAACACGTTGCAATCAAATTGAATTCATGCATTCGTTCTATGCTCATAAAACTAATGTGTTTGCACCCAGCGCGACCTCACTAACATCCAGACATGTTTATTCACATATATACACTTCTATCTGTACTTAACAGTCTTTTCCTAAAAATATTTTCGTCATTAGTAATAATCTCATGACAAGTATGCAAGGTTAACGAAGTACCTGCTGTTAATCAAATTGAGAAATCCGTTTATGTGGAAGAATTATTTTACACTGAAATATATTCATTATAGCCGTGGTTATGGTGCCTGATGGAAATACCTTTAAATTAAGTGCACTTCATACTAGGGTATATAAAATATCATTTATCATAATTGCCTTTCTCTAATTCTTACAAATCGATTAATCATGGAGTCGTTAAAATCGTATAATTTGGATTTAATTGGGTTTCGTTTGAAAATACCGACACCCCGTTGTGTGAACCGATATGTCATTACCGACATTGGTATCGTAAGCATGTAAACGTATAGGATTAACGACTCTCGCACCAATTAACGTATTCACCTTATTTTAATACACATTCTAAGGGTTTCTTTAATTGGCTGCCACAGAGAGGAGCGGGATTAATCTCTTTAAGGGGAAAAAAATCTAATAAAAAACTGACTACAACAAATATCAACTAATGATAAGACTAATGAAAAATTTCCCCATTTCACACTGTCTGGAATTATTATCAAACGAAATGAAAGTTATTTTAAAAAAGATCCCCTAAAAAACATGACCTTATAACAGAGCCTTATCGCACACCATTACCTCAGCTAATGAAATTCCTTGAATAGATATGTCCTGAAAAGAGAGCTTTGTCGAACACATCATTTACTCTAATCTACCTGGGTGGTCTACAATACATTCTCATTTAATATAATGCCTTTCATTTTACTTACCGCCACGATCTATCGTGCTGTCTATTTCTTAACTGTTCATTTGACTGCCTCACTCGATATAACGCCAAACCCATCGCTTGGACAATTGTGACTGTTTAAGAAGTGGTACGGTTACTTTAGAAGTTTTATGTGAATAATTGTATTTTTCAAATTCCAATTTAAACTTGAGAGTTAATTATTTTTTTTATATATATACAAGCTTTAATCTGCGATAGGTAGCCTTTATTCAAATAGCGGTTGCTACCTTACAACACAACGCTGTTCCAGCGTTCACAAGACACTGATTGATAGTGATTTGAAGGGAGATAAAATGCTGTGAAATCATTTTCCGGTGGCGGACACAAAATAACGTCAGGAAGCGATAACAATTAAAATGCTTTTAATCAGACGACAAACACAAGATACGGCATAGTTCATTCAAAAATATTTGGATGTTAATGCACGGCTTTGAAAAAAATCAACAAAAACATCATATTTTCCACGATAATGGGTCGCAAACCAGTATGTTTTATGAAACAGGTGTGTGATTTTTGTTTATGATTACAGTTGCAGGTTGTGCGAGATGTCTGAATTCACATTGGAAATTAAAGTGAACATATGCACATGTACCTTGCAAAATGGAAACAATAAGCAGTTGTTTGCAAATCTCACTCTAGCTTTTAGGGCGAGTAACCTAACAGATAACACATCAGTCTCACCTCTTACATCTGTGGAGTTTTCGAATTCTCTTCCATATCTCTTATATAATGTGCAACAATTAGCAGACTTCTGTTTCTACCAAATTTTAGGGACATGGAAGAGATGTCAGTCAAATCGCCATCCCCATAGCCCCAGACTCCTGCAGCCATATGCAATACTTTTACATGTAGTTTTACCGTTCTCCGCTATCTTTCACTGACAGTCCATGTCATATCACTATTTTCTGATGATTTAAACCTTCAAGCCAGTGAACAAACTCACAAGCAAGAAAGATAACAAACACACTATCAGACAAACAAACACATAAGCAGTCTAATTACTCAACAACTAAACACTTAAAATAATTCACAAACCAGCAAGAAAAAACCCGAAATAAAACCAACAAACAATAAAAATACTAGTTAACTTATTTACAAGTATACAAATAAGCTTACACAAACTAGCAAGCAAGAATTAAGGATGATACTATTGATGTGGAATGTAAACTGGATACTGATTAATCTCGACTTTTGATACGTGCTTAATATCAGGCGTTTAAATTGACTTGATTTTAACGATTTACTTTTAAACGATTAAGATGTTTCAAAACCGGAAAAACAACGAATATTTATACAGTAGCATTCACAAGTTGAAAAAAATAATCATGGACAAATCTATAATTCGAATGCCAAAGGTTGTTATTTACATTTTTAAAAAAAGTCGAATTGGAAAGAGACCTCTTTGTCAGTTTAAACAGTTACGAGATAAGTGCCATTCTATTGTTTCCAGCAATTTGCATAAATAGGATGTATACGTACTCTATAAACTCGGAACGATATTCATAGTAACGTTAGATAAACGCACTTATGTCAGAACTTGGAACGTATCGATTATCTATTTAACTGTACGAGTAAACATCCCTAACTAGCTCGGATCACCTATGGTGTGTCGTTTTAGCCTAACCCTATATTTATTCGTACCGCCTATTAAACAGGATGGTTCCCTCAGCACGTTCGTCACGTGATGAAATGGACTCCTTTGTACCAATTTAACCAATCAGCGACGGTTTAACGCGTATGAAATTATTCGGCAGTGCGGAAGAATACCTGCCGAATTCACAGACATCTTTGCCTATTTATTCAAAGCATAATCAGCTTAAGGCATCCTTAGAAATGACATTTTTGGGCTGTGCAGACGAATATCGGCCTGAATCAAATACAAAGCATAATCAGCTTAAGGCGGGCTAATCTTATTCTTAGCTTGCGGTTTTGTTGTTTTTATTCAAATCTAAATTCAGATAGTATATTCCGTCTTTGCGTATTGTAGAGTTATCTTCTCTTGTGAGCAGGTATCGATTTTTACGTCATTGGTTTGTGTGAGAAAATTACGTCGTTTTCTCAAAAATTGATGACGTTACTCTCACAAACCAATGA
>JAUMHH010177518.1:0-15404 GCA_032359455.1 Chlamys rubida
AAATGATCTAGTATGTATTAGAAGGCAATTACATTTGTTAATCTGAGAGTACGTCTAAAAAGCTGAATTGGAGTACAGGACTGTTAATATGAAGCCGTGTAACAACGAAATAATTTATATATGTATAAACAACATGAGAATACCAAAGCGTCAAGAAAACCACAATTTGAATTCAAAAATGATAAACTAGGGCGAAATATCAACAATGAATAGATTTACATGACGACAATTGAAAAGGTATCAGGAGAATAAGACCAGGTGTTTCAGAAGGATGAGCGTATATGCATCCCAGTCGCCTGTGTTTTGCTTTCGCAATACTGATTGATATGGGATACTTTTAAAGTCAGCTAATCGATATACAAGAAACAATTACACTATGCACGTACATCAATGTGCATGCATTTGATGCTTTTTAATAACTCAATTGCAGAGTGTCAATTAAATCCTGTTTTGCTATTCGGCACTGGTCGTTATATTAATCATCGACGCAAGCTTTTGCTGTCATTGTTTGCACCAGGCTTTTTATGATATATTCAGTGATCTGCCATAAGCATGTAAACACATTTTGAAGTTAATTATAAGGGTACAATATTCTCAAGAAGCGCAAATGCACCGAATATATACATGTTATAAAGCAAAACTTATAAAAACTAGAAATTAGTTTTTGTGAACAAAATTGTTTGTCTCCCCTTTAACGGTTTAAAGTTACCGCCAAAACAAGATATTCCTGAAAACTTTACACATATTTGACCTCTGACCTTTAGGTCAATGTCAAAGTGACCTACCGACAGTGCACTGTACATGGTCTGTAGGTGATGCAGCTATACCACATTTTTTTATCAGAATACCTTTAACTTAGCACTTTTTTGACATTATTAGAGGAAATGCTTACTGCTAAATTATAAAATGTATATATGAACAAGTTCTAATTGTAATGGGGACCATTACAGAAGTCCTCTTAACTGACCCCATAGTCGCAAATGATGCATGGATAGAGTTTACGATGCCATCATATACTTGCATACTAAGTTGAAGCAATTTTAAATACAGTGAGGAACCGTTGGCATCCCCCAGGCATACATCTTTAAATGTTTGAAACAATAAGACTTTTTGGACCTTTGACCTTGAGGTAGAGACTACAGGGATCTACTTACACTGCATCCTGCATCGTACATCATTTGTAGGTGATGCAGGTTTCATCCAGTATCTTTAACGGTTTAAATGTTACGACCCGGGCATGAGCATATCAGAAGAACCAGAACAAGAACAAGAACCAGACGAACCAGTACTAATACAATGTCTCCTTTCGAAGGGGAGACATGCTAAACCATTTGTGCAATATCTAACACGCATCAAAAGTAACCAACTACATAATAACAACAAATATAACATTTACACAATAACATTTCAATTGGTAAAACGTGTCTATATACAAATACAGCACTTAGACATGTAACGGTCTTGGTGAAATAGATTGTTACTACGTTACTAAGAGAATGTATTCATTTCTTTGTTAATGAATTGTGAGACACATAAACTTTGTTTCAAAACAAAAATCCGTTGTGTTCACGTCAAGTACAGGACTGTTATTTACTATTTTGGAACTATCTCCTGCATTAAAATATTTTCAGCATTTTCAATAAAAATCTTTGATACTTAAAAATAACCGTAATGCATTGAATGAATTCGATTTCGAAAAGTGAATACGAATGCATGTTGAATTATTGCCGAAAACAACGGGAACCCACATCTAACAATGTATCAGTGAATGATCTACTAGATTCAAATAATATTACTTCAACCAGATGTTTTGTGACGAAAGGATATACAGCTGTACAATCTTATAATAATTCTCATAAACGGTTAACGTTGTCACCAATGGTGCGAGTTTAATCATATTCATCTATCTTTCTACACGTCACTCCTTTGATTTGATTTCTGTCGTTGCCATGGCTGCATAGTTGAAACAGAATTCCTTAGCATCACAGTGAAACTAAGGGTCTTGTTATGCAATGCTTTCATAGCCTTTGGAATTCCCAGAAGATACTAAAAAATAAATATATAAATAAATACAATTAAAAGAATTAGGGAGGCCTGAATCACAAATAAAAAACAGTAAGCGATATACAAAGTGAACCTCTACATGATAATAATTGGCAATTTGTAAAATCACTTTTTCTATTTTCCTTCTTTCAAACAAGAAGGCTTGCACCATGAAACTGTTTGATTGACTCATTCGTAATTTTTGATGTTTTCTAAGTTATAAAATAAATCTCTGAATTGTTAATAATATCCTGGAAATATGGCTACATGTCTTAGAATTGTAACCAAAGTTAATTTCACTTCCGTGGAATACATTACACAAGACGAATATTTAGCTTCTGATCGATTTATCTATATGAATAATTTAAAAATGAAAAATCTCAACAACACACAATTTCATCTCTTTAATGAGATTCTGTATATAAATATAATCGCACAGGAACAGCGACTTATCTTTATATTAAATTATCTAGGTCACATTGCCTTATAACAGCCGAAACATGCAATTTCGTCATTTGGCAATGTAGAATAGGTATAGGTAATGTATATTTGTATTCATGGCAAACTTAATAAATCAAGAAAAATCCAAAAAAAATTGAGCCTGAAGTATTTTACCAGCATTACCAAAATTTCTCATCCTTCTCGTTATGTATTGGACGAAAATACGTGCAGACATGTTGGCTATTTCTTAAAACAACTTTTGTTTTACTTACGTTTCTCTTTCAATCCTTTTCCATAATTACGCCAAGACTTTATAAAGAAAATGACCAAGGCACATCTTACTCCCAAGGCAACTACACCACAGAGAATAGTAGGTAGAGCAAGGTTATCATTTTCGGGACTGAACTTCCTGGCAGACTGGTAACATAAAGTTAATTATTATAGGTTAAACAAGCTCAGATCAGATCATCAAAGTATCATACATTCCGCTTATTCAACTCCAGTTTAGACCTATTTGGATTCCCACCGTTTTGGTCCCTATCGTCACCGACTATAAGGACAGAACAGCTGTGTGATGCTATGCTATTCTTTTGTTTTGACACACTGTATATATCACCAAAATGTGTCGGTGCAATCACACTTATGTTCATCGTTTACAATAATAACAATAAAACAAAAAGAACTAAAACGTAATTTGAACCCAATATCGACGACACTCGTTGAATATGTATACATCAGTGAAAAGGCCTTTGCCTTAAGTGATATATTAAAATGGAATTAATAGGGCTGTCTCAACTGCCTTTTAAATAGTTGGTTAGCAATACAAGAGTCCCAAATGGGTCTATACTTTTGCGGAGGTCTCTCTCATTTATGTGTGGGTTCCCGAGGAGAGACTCATTCTCACGACAAACTCTTAAAATACTGTGATAATCAATAAATAGCACACTATGATTTATCCGGATAGAGTAACCTTATAAAAAATACGACACTGTTAATTTACCTCCTCAATTTTGTAGATCACGTAACTCGGTTGGATGATCAGGGTGCATGCATATAATTTGGACAAAATCTTCTTTTCCAATTGCACCTGGAAAATGACCACAAAATAATACAAAAATATTTATGAACAAGGACATACATTTTGTGTATAATCTAAATAGAAATACAAAAAAAGCAGATGGTTTTCTTACACACTGCTTTACTAAGCATAAGGAGGTCATGAGGACTATGTATATGTGTCATATGAATGTTTTAGTCGTCAAATATGAGTTAAAAGCACAGCTGTCTTTGAAACGTTGATTATTTTCTTTTAATTTAAAAAGTGTATAGTGTATAAAATATCACCAGTTTTCAAATGGATTTTCCTTTAAATTAATAAACATGTGTTTTGAAAATTAAAATTTTATATAAATAACAAACAAGGAAATAATCAATATTTAAAACATGGGCAATAGTGATGTTACAAATAAGAAAAGGGCATGATATCGAGGTTTTACTGCAGATTAAATGTGGACATCATGTCAAGGTTGTTTTCTGATCTGAATACAAACCAGGGGCATAACATCAAGTTTAAATGAACTTTAACAAGAAGATAATCGGGGTAGTCATATCTTAATTTGACATATAAAAAGAAAGTATCTCTTAAATTTAAATTTGCGAAAAAGATCAATTTGCTAATGAGCCTCGCGATTAAGCGCGTATTGTATCTTTCACAAAAGGATAATGCGTCCTCCAAAATGAAAAGGAAATGCTTCAGTACAGATGGATTCGAGGGATTAAATACAACTGACATCATTCTAAATAAAAAGCAGTTACTTTACATTCTTTGTACAATCACTCGCCTACATTGATTTTGATATTTGATGTACAAATAGTAAGAATAAAATAATAAGAAAATCATAAGGATGATGATATTTTAAAAGTTGTTTTTTCGAGGGATTCAATTTCGGAGTAAACATTTCTTCCCTGCGAAACATAAAATCCACGAAATTAATCCTTATTGAAGCACATTTTACAATGGCCATTATACCTAAAACTGATCCTGCGAAAATAACCCTTTACATAAATCCGAAAAATTAATTAAGGCGAAAACATTTTTGACGGCAACTTTGAATTAAGTCAAAATGACGTCAAAGTGAAACGCCAAAAAGTCGTTGCAATAACGTTTTATTATGAAATGGCAACAATTATTTTGCATATTGTCGTAATAATAATAAGGGGAGATAACTCGGCACACTTAGCTTGTATCTTACTCCAAATAATCCAATCAGTGCACATCCCAAGACGATAATGGTGCCAAGAATTATTATGAGCAGCTCCTCTTTGTCCAGTATCTCGCCAGTGGTCAGGATAAATATTACCATTGACAGCTGTAACAAAGAAAACAAATCGTTTTGTTTCTGATCCTTAAACAAATCTGACATTAACAACCACACAGCTCTAACATTTCTATATTATAGATCAATAATATCCAGTTGAAAGAATATTTTTCAAATATAAAAGAAATTAAAAATAATCCAATATTCGTAATAGAATTTTCAATTAGATACAGTAAATCTAATATCCGGGTAGTATAATCACAATAGATCACCACAAATATCAACATACTGTAAGGTTATCCCCATTCTTATTCACAAAAGCTTAAACCACCAAAAGAAACGACGAATTTAAGATCTCTTTGAGCGTTTTCTTCAAGATCTGGGTCACTCTGACGTGGATTGTTGACGTAAGAAATATTCAAAGTGAGCAGAATAACATGCAATGACCCCCATCGACGTCATCCGTAAATTCGATTTACCGTCGCAAATTGTTTTGATTGACAAATCAAATTCTGAACAGTTAATGTCGTGTTACAGTAAATGATTCAGAACTTCAAAATACAAGCAATTAGTAACGTTGAAATAATATATAATTTACAGCAATGTGT
This sequence comes from Chlamys rubida, assembly GCA_032359455.1. Classification (NCBI taxonomy): domain Eukaryota; kingdom Metazoa; phylum Mollusca; class Bivalvia; order Pectinida; family Pectinidae; genus Chlamys; species Chlamys rubida. Next base: position 5,411 of record JAUMHH010177518.1, read on the forward strand.
AGTTATTCGTGCCAAAGAACAAGTGTAATATGTTGGAAAATTACAGTCGGCTAGTGTAAAGGGACAATTTAGTGAAGAAAGATTTTTTTATAATCTTATCACAAAATTCTTCATGATGATATAGTTTGCTAATCCTTATGAACAATTCATGTCGGGAAATTTACAATAGGCAAAGTTTTCTTGACGTTCTTAATCTGTAATGAATAATTGTATAACCATACGTTTTAGCGGCAGCTTTAGGTAAATGTCTTACAAATATGTCTTTCTTGCCGGGGAGAGTAGGTAAATTCTCGCTTTAATAAACTACCTTCTTTGGAATACAGGTACATGCATTTATTCTGAATCAACAGCAACTTCCAAACAACATCTCAATCATCGCTATAAATGGGTCATGCATTTTACATTAAAATCTACTGTTATATTGTATTTCATGCAGTTTGAAATTCTCCCTACGGTACCTTATTGCGTGTACATTCGAATCTATTCAACTGTCAACACAAATATCTCGTTAGATTTATATCTTATGATACTTAGAATTCTTGCTTGCGACATATTGTGTTAAAGCGACAAACATGTTATGTGTGAAATCAGACTCAATGACACTGTGTTGTCGGTCGACATTGTTTGTTGTTTACTTCTCGAGGGGCCGGATATTCATCACAGGCTTTCCCAAAAGAAAACTGGCCACACTGGACGTTTGCTTCAGGTGATGTCATTATCAATTACTTGTACGTAAACTTTGGTTAGGAGATATATATTTTTAGTATCTTATCGATTGTAATGGTGTTATTTAAATAAATAGCCCCTTTAAACATTTACTCCATAATGTGTTGGGATGTTTTGCATGATTACATTCTGTTGACCAATAAAGTAAATCTGCATTTTTTTGCGGAAGAAATTTCCTTGTACACAGAATAAGACATACGATTGTCAGTGACCATGACCTAATTCACAACATTGTTGTCGTTACTGCTCTTACACTGAGCTATTCAGCAGTAGTTTTTTTAGCTTTAGATCTGACATAATCTTAATGTGTAATGACAGTACTGATGCTAAGATGTTACTACGCTTCTTTAGATCTGATATATAATTCTTTTATAATATATAATGCATTTAGGTGTATCTCTTACTGAACTTTACATCTTATTACACTGAACTGTAAATATCAGTGAATTAGGATGGTACTAATGGAAATTAAGATCTTACGAGCTGTAATCTGAAATTTATACTTACACTCAGCTGTAGATCGAATTTGAACAACGCCAGATATCTGACCAGAGTCCAACATATCTGTTGCATGCTCTCATCAGCTCCTATGGTGCGGAAAATCAATCGGCCAGAACGAAGATATTCCCTGGCTATCCTAATGGCCAACCCTATGATAAGGGGGCTGAGTAGGGACGTGACGATGAGTCTGGCCTGTACAATTAATAGTAACAGGTCTTATATTAAACAAGGTTCAACAGGGCGCTAACTAACTGAAAGTCTTACAGTCAACACTGAGGCTATTTATTTCTTATTTTGTACGTACTCAGATTTTTGGCTCAAGAGTTCTTGTTTTGAATTTACATAAATCGTTAAACATTCTTACATTTACAATACTTGAAATGCGTGCATACACGTAAGTAGTACGATACGTATACAGTTAGTAGTATACAATCACAATTTCTTGTTTTACTTAAAGTGTTACTTTTGTCAATAGATATGAGATGGTTAGTTCACACACATGCGGTAATATAGAATAACGTCCTGTATCATCTACAATTTAAACTATCTCTTCTTACTTGCCATCTAGAGCAAGAATGTACACAATGTTTATAACTCTCTCTTCTTGTACTTACTTCATTCTTTTTTTTCTGGTTCTCTGAAGTAAAATTTAATAGATGCAGGGTGGTCGACACCGCTGCTGGATGTCCCCAGGTTTGCCGTAACATTGATGGCCAAATTGAGCTCTTGGGTAAGCAGCACGGTTCATGATATAAACACTTTATTGATTATAAGTTTTAAATAACCAGTACTCCTCTTTTTTGTAATCAATATACTTAAAGGTTTTTACCAACATCCCCTTCTGTTTAAGCAGTAATTTAGACCAATTAAGATGTCCACCCTTTTTGGCCCCTAGCATCATCGATAAGTCCTAGAAAGACATAATAGCTAAATAGTACGATGTAAGTACTTCTTGGTATGGTGTATCAATTACCAAATTTTACAGGTGCACTAACTTGTGTTTGTCCTACCTTCAACATGCAGTAAAACAATTTGTTTACGGGAACAGAAACTTTAGTCCAATCTGATGATACAACGTTCTGTATTATTTTTCTTACACCACTCAAACAATCCCACTCAAACATTCGGCCTGCTTGGGGTATATTTTCGCGAAAAACACCAGTCTTCGAAAAAGTTATATTTTAAATTTAGATTTAGTCTAAGATTGTTCATTGGTCCTTGGCCTGATTAATATAGGTAAAAAGTGTATACCTTACAAATATCTTGGCAACAGTAAGAAAAGTACTAAACGGTACAACTAACCAAATTGATTGAATCCTGTACACCCAGAGCAAAATTGAGTATGACATACAGCAAGACCACAAGTGCAGAGGTAGAAAGAGCAAGGAGTTCATATGGCCGTTCAGACAGGACACCTTCTACCAGGTACCATACACAGAATACTGAAATATCAAATGCATTAGATGAAAGAAATTTAAACATAAATTCAATATTCGATGGTGAATTTTTCGTGGGATAAGCGTTCGAAACCATATTTTACAAAAAAAACAAAAAGAGATTACCGAAGTGTCAACTTAATCATCATTCTTACTAAAAATCGACAAACTAGGACAAAATGATAACAAAAGAATTATTTACACAAAAATCCTTTAAAACATACAAGGTAATAAGACCTTGTCTTCCGTCTTCTGCTTCATTGACGACACCCGCCATGTGAAAGTCAAATCCAAGTTATGTCACCTCCTTAAATCTAGACCTCGGATAGTAATAACAAAACCGCAAGACACTCAAATAAGCATAACAAAAAGATCGACTTTCATATAACACAAAGAAATAGCATATTTCCCCGATGACGACAATAAACTTGTCCATAGTTTTAAATAGCTTGCCTCTTTGGAAACCATGTGTTGTAAGTGTGTTCGTCAGCAGTCGACATCTATCACGGCAGTCATGATATTCGGAGCAAACTCCTGAATACTGAATCACCTGGGAGATGTAAACATCGAAGGTAGGGGAAGAAGGGATGTTACTATCAAGCAAGGAAAAGTGCGCGATCGGAAAGTCGAAATAGTCCAACTATCTTACAGATTAGTAGTAAGCCGTCCCTGCCAGTCATGTTGTGAGAAAAGATCGAGAAAAGGGTCTGAAGGAAAAAGTCCACGATTTTAAGCTCGCTCTGAGGAGTATAGTCTTACAATTCAAAGACAGCACATAGTCAATATATCTTCATGTAAAATAAAAGGACTTAGGTAGATTTTTGTTACCAGTCTTGATAAGCTCATCAAATAAATTGAGCTTCATATGAAAACAGAAAGAAATCGTCCAGACAAACAAATTTAGCTAATCAGGTTAACGCTTTAATGAATCGGCGTACTTCCAGATGTTGATGGTCCTTTTGGTCTGAAACACTTGTTTCCTTCCTTTAAAAGTGGTATATACGAGATATGTTCACTCGTCGAATTTGATCTATCTTCCAATCGGAGCTTGAAAATCACAACATGCATATTATATTCTTAGAATTGGGTTCGTTGTTAGGTTTAAAAATTTGACCTATCTTGGTAACAATCTTTAACACTAGTGTTACAAATCGGATCTGTAAGAAGTTAACAGACGCGTCATAAAAGGTCTCCTCTCCAATCAGGAATTAAATATGAACAACTATTGAACATGGTAATCTCAAATGCCTCTTTGTCAGGAAAGCGCCAAGTTGAGATGCCTATTACTCTAGATCAAGGATAAATCTGGAACTGTAGTTTACTTTACTTACCTGTACTTAAAAGCAAAACTAGCGCATAGGAGAAGTCATGGGAGGTTTTAGGTAAAATGGCAAGCCTCCAAATGGTCAGTACCAGTGTGACCAATAAATACAGAGCAGTTACTGCAATAAACACCCACTCTTTCTTCTTCAGATCATTCAAGGTCCGTCTCTGTAATAAAGCACGCAGGTTTATATACTTAAGCGTTTAAAAGGTTGATGCAGAGACCCATACAAAATTTTGACGGTATTATAAAATTATTTCGTTCATTTTGGACTCATTGATAGAACTTACGGTAAAAAGGTTGAACAATCATATTGAAGTTGTTCCTATACGTAATGTCCAAATCCAGCAACAAGGGAAATGTGTAACTAATCAGGATAGAATTACTAATGATTAAGAAGAAGAAAAAAAAGTTTCGAGTATGCATTACAAGTTCTGAACAAAATTTACAAATATTAATCAAAGGATATGCCAAACAAGAATTATAAGATTTTTAATATAAATCACATAATTTCACTGTTTGGAACGAAACGCGATTAGAACGGAACGAAACATGCACAGAAACGGAATTGATTGAAATTAGGCGGAACGAAACGCGAGGAATTATTGAAAACGAAATGGAAGAAACGATCCGAGAAGATAAACTATTCTAATCGAGATTTCCGTTGTAATCTATAAGGGCTAGCTACGATAAACTAGCAGTAGATGATAATTAATGTTAAGTAAATAAATACACATTTGCATATTTCGTTTACCTAGTATAGGTATTTATTCCATATCTATGGTTTCTAGCCCATATCAGAGACGAATAATTAATTAATTGTCTGTGAATTGTTTCGCCGAGTGATCCCGGTAGGCTGCTTGTTGTTGAAATAATGATGAACGTACCTCCACTTGACGATTTCACAAAGCATCCAATACATATTAGTGTTGTACATATTATTATATCAATGTTCTTTTATGAATTCGGTATATGGCTAAAATTCTTATTTATTATTCATATTGTACGATACTCCGAGACGGACGATGACTGGTGAGCTCCGTTTCAAATCTTCACTACAGTAAGACTTATTAAAGAAATTTTCTGGTATAAACCATGACAATAAATTAAACATTCAAGAGAAATTAATGTGAAAATATAGTGATTATGTTATGAATCCATCCACCGATTTCTGACCTAAGAGTTCGGACATTTCACAATATTCGGAATTACACACTAATCCGAATCTACTTGACCTGTATGGATACATGTGTATAACAATAAAATGTACACGTTGTGCCATAATATTGAAATAAATTATCTTTATTTATCGTACGTCATCTACGTAATAGTAGAGAGGGGATGCTTCAGGTATAATTGATATGACATGATGAGTGATATCATTTTGATGACAAACCCTTAAAACGTCTAGTGATATCGGGGTCCTGTTGCAGGATGGAGAAATTATTTAAATGAACATTAAATAATAATAATAAAATAGTTTATTAGAGTGTCGCATATTGATCAACATACATACATACGTACATAGTGGAATTCGCTTACATGATATCAATATCCAGCCAATTATCTCGACTTATGAGACACTTAAAAGACATTCTATATACGTATACACATACACATGTTAAAACTCCTCATTACTGAATTAAACAAATCAAAAATTACAGCTCGCATTAGAGTCGTATTGCCTCATTATTACCTCACAACGGTTCCATTGCTAAAAAGTATTACTGGAATTATTTCTATTCACGACAAAGTCATATAAAGTACTGTTCATAAAATAGATATTTACGTATTAGCAAACAGTTTTCTTCTGTTGTAAAAGCAGTACACGTTACTGGCTACAGTTTGTTGTATCTCTTCATTTCTCATAATTTTTATAAACTTTGTTTCACTATCCATAGAATTATAATTATCCATTTTTCTAGCGCAGGCAAGGAACATGTTAAATCTTATATCGTCATTTATAGTTTACAGTCTATTAGAAAATGTTTTTCTACTGCTTGGAGATCGCAGAATCTACATAGTCTTCCCTGGAGTGGCGTTCGGCGGCCTGGAGTATCGGGAGAATGTGCCCTTCTCTCCCTTGGGGCAGAGGGGCAAGGCCTAATAGTGGGACACCGTAATACATGATTAAAATTCTTCTCCTTTTGTATGATTTCAAACAAATTAAGAGCATTCTTGGGCATGTCGCCCATCCCCCATACCAGGGCTTAACAAATATCCCCAGATGTAGATAAATAACTGGATAAATACCGTGTGTGATATATAGAGTCCATACACACGTGGTCAAATAGGCTTTTACCAATATAAGCATAGAGGACACTTTGTATAGAGCCCACCTACACATAATCAATAAAGCTTTGCCAATATAAAAATATAAAAATAATTGACATTAAAAGACACATTACTACTTAATTATAGATCAAGTTGCGACGTCGATTAAGAATATTAACACAGGTTTTGGCACAGGACCTCGCCAACTAAGGGTTGCTTAGAATTACAACTAACTTTTCATCTTTACTCATATTGTAAAAATCACTTGTGATTTTACTGGCCTCCTGCAATAGACCCGATCGGAGATCATCATACAAGTTACATTCTATTAACACATGACTCTCTGTTTCTACCACGCTTTTACACACGAAACACTTTCTTTCTCTCAAAGGTATTCTCTCATACCGGCCTGTTTCGATGCGTATCGGTGCAACCCTACACCTAAACTTAGCTAGCGCACTACGATGTGATTTAGGCATTACTTACACATTATAATGTTCTACCTCATAATTAAACTTAAATAACCTGTACGATTAAGGATGATGAAATCAGTGCTGTTTGTGCAATACACCATTCGAAATGACGGTCAGGAGAAAAGAACAATTAATAGAGAACACTCGGTAAACCCTATCTCGAAACTCGAAAGTCAAAACGACAAGTACGTTACACTTGCAGCATTTATATTTTATTTACTTTCTTAATACCGGTGGTTATATGTTTTCAATGTTTAGCTATTTTAAATCTCATTAAATGCTGTCATCTTAATTATTTATTTTTTTCTTTTATCATTTACTATCCGCGATATTTGCAGTGCCCGTACTGTCTGTTGTCGTAAAAAGAACGACGAGTAGGTCGAACCTTGGATTCTTCGAATAACATGTATTCCTCGAACTATTGATCTGGACCCTACGAGTTCGAGTTAGCGGGGTTTTACTGTACTGTTTTGCCGCTTCGGCAAAAACAAATACAGAAATGTATAAGTAAATAAACATTTACAAAAATATTTCAACGTTTGTGTCTGCTATATTTTAAATTGCCACAATGTATGGCATATTTTAAATATTATCAACTTACCTACCAAATTGACTATTGTGTCTTTCTTATGAATGACGAATGACGAATGTCGACGAATGAACTAGATATTACCGACAAACAATTACACGTTTAATTGTGTGCAACGTTCGCATGCGGTACTACATTTTGTAAACATCGAGAATTCAGAATATAATTGAATTATGAGTTTAAAATAAACCCTTTTCTTCATCTAGTATACATAAGTTTATTAACATCTTGGTTCAATAATGAAAGCCATTTCGGCCTAATCTCTTATTCTACTAAGGTGTGAAATTTGTGAACAGGTAAATAACACTAAACACACCTGTGTCCAATGCTATGATATCAAAGGGATGTCAGCAGGTTGGCTAGGAGGTACCTAAGTTCAGTTCAGTTCAGTGGGGTTTTTTCTGAGAGCCATCCGACTCTCAGCTTTAATGTCAAACAATTACATCATGGTGATGTTAGGTCTATATCACAACAATGTCTTCAGACACTGCCAGAGTGTGTTTCATTATATGCAAACCACAATCAGTACAACTGCATCACACGAGAAAAAACCCCAAGGGATATTCGATATCTTGACTTATTAGTAGGTATAATGAAAAATTACTCTTATTTGTGAGATTTGAACACGCTGATCCGTCTGATGAGTGACACATCATTTGCCTCCTAGATAACAGTTCATTATCATTCAAATTGTAAAAGTCGTCGTTCATGTATATGTAGCACTGTAAAAACAGGATTAACAAGGAATCACGATTTCATGTGCATCTATATTGTCAACCGAATATTGCGTATCCCAAAACATAAAGGTAAGGAGTTCGACGCACAGCAGGGCAAGATAGATAGATATCTTTTTTTTTCTTTCGTTTTTCATTCTTGCTTTTTTTTTTACGATAACAAGTAATGTAATTAAAAAAGATTCGTGGTCGATACAGCAGATTTGTTTCTTTAAGTAATATTAATAGTGTTTCTATTGTGGTAGGGATTGTTTGCTTTTCATTTTCTGACGAAATGAAAAATTGTCTTTGTCTAGAGTGGAACCACTTTGTTCTTTGGACCATTTAATGTGACTTGATAGTAACTAAAACTACAAGTTATTATTTTCTTTCTACATCATAATATACAAATGTATATAAAAGAGTGCAGTGTTATCGAGGCAAAAAGCATGTAGTTGATCAGTAAAACTATTAGTGTGTTCAGGTTTCTGGCCCGAGGTAAAGAAAATCGATAAAGTGTATGTGTGTGTTTTTTCTTGGGAGGGGAGGGGGCATCCTGTTGGATCCGCCGTTATGTATGTTGTGTCTTACAAGTTCGATATCTAATATGACAGTGTTTTTTTATTATATGATAAAACCGTACATTTCTTTTTGGTAAGAACTGTCTTAAAATATGTAAAAGTTGACATATTAAAATAATAATGATTATGCGACTTTGCTGTCGCCCGGTGCGCATTAACTTCGTATTGTACCGATAGGGATTTATCCACACCTATAGGATAAGTGTTGTTTTCAAATTCAAATATAAATGAAAAAAATACTGATACCAAAAGTGATGAGTTAACTAAATCCCTGCTATATATCTACTGTTACGTACATCCTAACGAAAGTCAATAATCCAACAGATCCACAGTCAGGCTTGGCATGTTAAGCTGTTGGAAAGTGGAAAGGGATGGCACCATTGTGGAGAGTGGAGGGTGTCTTAAATATGTGCTAGAGTTTTAAGTGTGGATACCTTGTGTCGTTTTATGATTCTAGACGACCTCCACGTTACCTCCACGCGGTTCAATGGCGGAGTAGCGGTGTATTGTATTGTTTATTCAACTTGAAGCCTTACGGCTCATTAACATACACAGCAACGTATAATTGATACATCAGTGATATGAAATACCAAATAACTATAACATCATGAATGAAGCATAATCTTGTACATCGCATATATATATAGTACCTATCAATGGACAGTATAATGCTTTAAATTATTATAAAGTACAAGATAAATAAATTATCGGAAGATGGGCAGCTCTTGTATAATTACCTTACCTTAGTTTACCGTGACTATCGGAAAACAGATGAGGTGACACCATTTTCTAAGCATAATATCAACCGGGGCTCAATAAAGAATATGTTAATTACAAAAATAAAAAACAGGCATACAATTTGTATACAGTGGTGTTGTCAGTGGATGGACAAAATAATATCTGTAAACATGGAGATAAACAAGTACTCATATGTTATCAATCAGAGTGAGAGGAAACACAATAACCTAAGGTTGGAATCTAGACCGTTCTAACCCACTTGATTGCAGATACTTTCCTATATTACACAGCTCTTTTCTGTTACGTACAAATAGCAGCTGGACAAGTTTATATGAAGATGGATGACTCCAGTAATACTTTTTAATGAACTTTTTACAAATATCAACATGGAGTGGACAAATCAGAACAAAATGGAACTCGTCCTCTACCTGGTTTTGATAACAATAACGACATAACCTATTCGCCCTCGGAATATTACGATACCGACCTTCTTCTTCATATAACTGATGCGATGAAAGTCGTAATTTCGAAACAAGTTTAAGATACGCATTTGGAATAGACTTTGTAACGTAAAGCTATCTATCAGGAATTTATACAAATAACATTTGGATGATCTTTCAACAAATTCATTCCTTGTTT
>JAUMHH010177540.1:0-15402 GCA_032359455.1 Chlamys rubida
TGTGTCTAATTACGAAATAGTTCATTTGTACAACATGTTATCATGCATATATATATATCAGTATCTTCATATACATGTATGCACCTGTCCATCCTGTCATAATTTAATATATGAATTCATGTATATGTACCTTATGTTACACATTTTCATGTGTCTGAGTGTTGGAAATACAATCTGAAATCTGATGATCCTAAAGGTGTGGGTAGTGTAAAAAAACCGCTGCTAACACATGTGTGTGTGTGCGTGCTGCGTTCACCTTAGTAAACGCAAAATTAGTGCAATAAACAATAAGACATAATTATGTTATGATGCTGACCAGCAATAGGCAACTCGTTGTAGCTGGCCATATGGGAACACAACGTGTGTACATTTTTTTTTATTTACGTAGCAATAATAAACGCAAAAGACACATTCAGATGATAGCTTATAAGTGAGTATAAAATAAAGAAAGAGATAGGTAGAAATGGTCGTATTTATATAATTTAACAAAACAAAAATGAGTTCAAATTGAGTAAAAGGTGTACATTATGTATGGCGAACGAAAACCCTCCTACGTTGAGGGCAATCATTGTTCGGTGATTGAACCCAGGGCCCTTCAACCCTGGCAATCCCTATCCCAACTATTGCTGAAGAATTAAAACAATTGAAAAAAAAATGCTGACCAGTAGAGTCTACCACTTTATTTTGAAAGATGAACTTAACACTCAATCATGTAATTGCATCTTAAAGATAAAATATGCACATACGGTCGCACTATTACCACTATTAGCATTGATACAATCATAGACATCAAACCAGAGTTATTAATCCATTCCGACATAATATCGTCATTATGCGATAAGATTGAGGTCGGCTTATTATCAGTTCTGGAATCAAGATTTAGTTTAATAATCCATACATAATTAATTACGCGGAAATAATATTATCAATTACGTTGGATGTTTAAGCGATATTATGATTAAATGTTTATGGACAAACTATTTAATGTAATTGATTAATAGTGAATTGCATAGACATGTGAAAAACATGGAGCACATTTCACAGGCGTGTTATTGGCAATGACGTTCCATCAGTCATGAAACGTCAGCAAACAGAAAGGTTACTAAGGTCCAAACACGTACAGGTGGAATGTATAAAGGAACCATTCACGCGCACAAAAACATTCGAACAAGTGGGAAGAGGAAGTAGCAGGACAATTGAAAGCGCCCCTGATTTGTTATACATCCGTCATGACATATCGTGTAAAAGATAGAAACATCCCTTACTCACTGACGACCCAGTGAACAGGTTTTTAAATGGAAGAAGCTTTATAATATTGTATAGGTTCCTTTTGCCGTCACTGATTACATCTGCACAGCTGTCACACAATTACCCTGAAATATGGAACTTTGGTACAGATCCCTTCTACAAATATACATTGTATATATGTTTTGATCCTGACCCAACACTGATACCCTTATCAATGTAGGCCTCAGAAGCGTCATCGGTTATTTCCATATAAGATATTGTCACCATTGTTGAATGTCACTGATTATTTATGTCGATATGTTGTCAGTTTGTTGTCAATTGTCTGTCAACTGATCATCATCTTCTGCATAAAATCATAATTCATGGATTTTGATGACATTCTGTTGGCATGTTTTCGTAATTGCGTCTGCTGTCAATTTTTTTGTAGACTGAAGTCAAAATGAACCTGAACTCTGTCAATTGTGGTTTTTTTTATATTCAAGATTTTCATCTTGACATCTCAAATCACGATTACCGTAAACAAAGTTTTGGAAGGACTTGTTTAGCTTTGAAATACATTTATTTGGTTTGGTGTCAATAGAAATTCTAATATTTAAGTTTATATTTAAGTAATGCTGAATGCGATCATAATCATTAATTCTGGGGTACTTCATTTACGGCGTAAACGGTGTAAATGAGAGGATTTGATAACAGTGTACAGTAGTAATACGGTGTGTGATTCTGAAATGATGTAGAGGTTACGATTCACATGATGTACTTTGTAAGCCTCAATTATTTTATCGTTCATGTATATTATGATATGTTCGGGGAACACAAATATGTCATACATCTGTCTGAAGAGTCAGTCAACACATGTCTCAATGGTCCGTTAACAATATTTATTCTGTTTCTTATCATTTATGTTACAGGAAGAACATGGTTATATGGAGGATCTGTTCATAATGTAATGTGCTAAATTTAGATTATAAATCGGAAGATTCTTAGTAAATTTCCACTGGAATTTGACCATAAGTTTTTAAAAAATAGGACACATATCAATATTGTACTTTAACGAATGTGTGTCAGAAAAGTATAATTAGAATTATGGGCCTATTTTAACTGTCCAATGAAATAGCTAGGGCAGTATCACACATTGGCATGCTTCTGAATTACTAGTGTGCGCTCAGAACTATTTGAAGTCCATTAACTGTGATCCTATCTCGCGGTTATCCGATAGTTGTCACCTATTTGACGAGTAATCTCTTAACGATAATCTTTAAATGAGTTATTAATTAACCTTGTAATGTGAACTTCATTGATAAAAAACATAATACGCATCACACTATCTGACACGTTTTTGTTATGTTTATGGGAAGAGATTAGATTCACAGAGATTCTAGACTGATAATGTTACAACTGATCCATACTAGATTTCAAAAGCATTAAAATGCAATTTTTGTTAATGTCCGTTGCCTATGCATGAAATGCAAGTGTTGTACTTATCAAAACTATGTCATAGAATGGAATGCAGCATTTATCCTAACAAAGCACATTCTGTGTTACATTTGTGAAATGTCAAGGTGTAATTTTTCCGAATATTTCAAAATTTAAATTGACAACTTTGCTGAATTAAGAAGAATTTCATTGATATTGTCATCAGTATTCCTAAAGTTTGATTTGTTTAATACACAAATAACATTGGAGCGTTTGTGTCGTCGTCATTATTTGTATTCTTACTAAAACATAACTCCTTTTCAAGACAAACGCATATCTGCTTAACAAGGAAACCGTCCAACGAAAATAAATGTATAAAAATGGAACGTGACATTAAGTGTCAATCAGAAGTTAATTTATAGTTTCATATGAAATGTCTGATAGTTTAAGGAAAGTTAGTAATTCACCTAGGCCAAAAAGTACAATAATCCTTTAACTTCCTCTAAATCGGCCATAGTGCTGACCAGTGATGGTTTGATAGTGATTTAACGTTACAGTCGTTTATAGAACATGCATTATTTGATTTGTATTTTCACTCTAAAAAATCTTCAATTTCAAATACTATTGATTTCGTGAGCGATTCATTTGAGCACTATTTCGCCTTATGTTGTTACCAAGATTGAATCGATATTTAATAATTATCAATATATAGCATTCCGTCAATTTTGGATGTGAATATTCGCAACGAGATCCTAAAAACACACTCGTACAAAACCTTACTTTTCGTATATCTCGTATATTGAAGAAATCTAAAATTAATTTACCATGGATTCCGAGCTATGTCGGAATTAAAGGCAACGAATTTGTTGACAAAAGATCAAAAATGCGTTAAGTCTCGAACACACAAATATCAAACTACCATATACAGATTTTAAACTTATGATTCGTACAGTCATTCAAAATGAATGGCAGGAACGCTGGTCTCTCGAGACCAGCAACAAACTTTTTAAAGTACAACCGAAACTTAAAACATCTGTTCCCAGTCGGAAAGATCGTAAAGAGGAAGTTATCCTCGCTCGGCTCCGTACTGGGCACACATATCCTACTCATCCACCGTCATGCCACGCATGTGATACTCCATTTACAGTGGAACATTTTTTAATAGAATGTTCCGATTTTATAACTACTTTCGAGTCGCGGATATGAAAACTCTTTTCAGTTCCGTTGACTCGAAGGCATTATTTAACTATTTGAAAGACATCGGTCTATTCTATAGAATCTGATGTCTGTTAACCCACCTTACCCTCTTTGACGTTATATATATCACATAGTCCGTATCATCTATTCGTTATCTCTTTTATTATTTTAACCCCCTTTTTATTTTAATTATCTACACATACAATGCGAATGGTTTTAAAAATGAACATTTTTATCTGATTTTTTCTTCGCTACTCTCATGTTTGTTTAAAAAAATAAAATAGATAAATCACCATGGCCCTAAACGACCACAGCCGTCGAGTGGCCGTTAAACATAAACAAACAAGCGAATATTCGCAAGTAAAACCTTCATTCATAGTTCGTGGAATTCAGTTCGTGTACAAATAAAGAAATTGACAAAATTGTAATATGCAATGTAATTATTTTGATGTTCTATATTTGAACCTCAACCTCGTCTGAATTATTCCGGCGACAGAAAGGTTAGTTGTCGCCAGACAATAGTATAATTGCTAATTACAGGAACAAAAAAGACATAATTGATTTTATATTTTATTCAATATCAAATGGAATACAATCACAGCACTTTCAAAAATGACGAAGATCTATAGGAACATATATATGTATATAGTATGCATTCGCTTACAAAGACGCGAAACGTCCAGCCATGGGTTATTGTTGATGTTACAATAATTTTTTGGGATAGTCACTTATTAAAAACAATCTCAATCAATGTATAATAAAACGAAATATATCGTAGGTCATTACAAATGCGGTAAAATTCCATAATTTGCAAGTTCTGTTACTTTCATAGTAACTTCGACATAAATTCTGTTACTATTTGCTGTATGTTCTTTCACACTATATCACCCTGCTTGGCCCAGATCAACCAATCTTGGACAGCTATTTAACATCTGGAGAAGGGTCAGGATTTAAGACGATGTCCTTAGTCACATAAAAGTCTGGTGAAAGATTGGGTCACCACATTTTCTCATAGTTCTAAAGTGCCTAGCAGTTTAGGAAAAAAAGGTGTTCCAAGGTCACTTTTGCAGGAGACACTAGATTACGTTGACAATTGGTGTCCATGCTGCAAGGCTCCTTGCAAAACCTTACATATACAAGTTCGTGGTTCGGTGTTGTGTGTCACAAACACGGTCGTCGATATCAAAGTTAAATACAGACACTTAATTCGTCCGGTTTTTCTGCCAAATCTTCGGATTCATCGACATCGGTCGCCGAGTGTCCAGCTAACTACTGGTTGTCAGCCTGTCCTAGGTCTGGAGAAATATCGGGGTTGTGGTCCGTCACCCAGTTGTATGGGTCCGTTAGGGGTAAACCCATGGTCAGGGAAGGTCCTGGTGAGGATCAGGTAACCGCAGGTTTTCATGGTTCTAGCCGTTTGGCGTGACTAGCTGTTTAGGTCAGACCTTTAAAACGTTCAAACAGGAAGATGACTTCCGGTCAAGATAGCCATTTCTATCTGGACGTTCGTTGTTTGCTGCAGTCTAGAAGCCACCAATGGTGCCCAAGAACAGGGAGACCCAAGTGCAAATGAGGTGATATGTTCCCTCATGTTGATGTCAGCGTCCAAGGTCTGGAGCTCGGCGGAGAACGGCAATACAATAGACATGTTGATCAGGTAGTAGTGACTGTTGTAGGTAAAGAGTGTAGAGCTGTGATCAGCAGGTAACGACAGCTAGATGTAGGTATCAGGTGTGTTCTGGTGATCAGCTATGTGTATTGTACTTATATACTTACAATAGCCAATCAAAATCATGTGTATATGTGAATTATCAGATAATTAACTACAATGGAAATATATAGCACGTCTTGTGTTGTATATAATTGACAGGAAACACATGTACTTTAGAATACTTAAGTGTTTGGTTTGATCAGATAAGTCATAACAGATCTAATCAAAAGAACCCATATATTAAATCTTGATTGATTTATATTTCTTACGATCACGTTTAACCAATCTTCCTTAATATTAAAACAGATATTAAGATAGTTGGCAATAAACATCTACTGGAATAAAAACTGATGTTAGTAACACTATTGAATATCTCACTGATATCATCTTAGTGTGTTGAACCATTGTCTACCTGTCATCAAGATTTGATGTACAATCTATGGTGTTTCCGATACGTTTTATCTGTTAACCAAACTTAGAGAAGCAATTAATTGCCAATATTTTAAGTATCTCTAACACCAAATAATGACAAGAATACAAACGCAGTTTACTGGGCCTGCAAGTGTCTTTTCTATATTGTTCATTGCAGCATTTTTGCCTGATGCACACTACCTCCATTATTTATAATTTTGTACCTTTCGTTGCGTCACACATACTGGAAATTAAAAATTCATCGATGACACCTGCAATGTAAATTTAAGTCGAATCCAAGTAATGTCCCGTCTCCGCATCGACAACTCCGTTAGTGACAACAAAACCACAGGACACTTTCTTAAGCTAAAGATACGACCACATTATGAAAATAGTCATAATAAATAACGACAAAATACAATTTACTCTACAACATAACATTTTCTCTTTTATCCTATCTGATAACACTATGACGTTTTGAATACGTAATCCCTAGATAATATTGTGCATAATGGTCATGACATATATCCCTATATTTTCCAGGTCCAAGTGCAAAGTATGAACGTTAATTTTAGTTTTGAAAGTTAATGAAGAGCTTGAACACAGAGCAAATATCGTTAACTTTGCATTTGATAGTTCAAAATCAGTTATTCATTTTTCTGATTACGTTTTTGAAAAGCTTGTGTAGTTTTGGTCGTTGACTACTACAAACAAAATAGTGTGATTATCAATGGAACGACACGATGTCTGCAATTTTCAAGAAGACTTTGTGATCTGTACTAATGTTACATCTCCCACATTATAAACACTCCCAGACGGTGTAAAGGCCAGATCTAATCGATTATTGATCATTTTATCTTTATCGTAAGGATCATTATCTGTTATCTTGATCGGGTAAGCGTATCAAATATGACTGAATATAAATAACAATCTTAATGATAATTTCTTCGTATTGAAATGGTGTTAACATTCCTTATCATAATTATTGTGTTT
Organism: Chlamys rubida; assembly: GCA_032359455.1. Classification (NCBI taxonomy): domain Eukaryota; kingdom Metazoa; phylum Mollusca; class Bivalvia; order Pectinida; family Pectinidae; genus Chlamys; species Chlamys rubida. Next base: position 6,974 of record JAUMHH010177540.1, read on the forward strand.
TTATTTACATACCTGTTTACCTCACAATAATGCGGACGATATATTATATATATATTTTAATATACTTAATCGATAAAGACTAGTGTTGATTGTGGAGGAATGTGATATGTTTGTAAAAACCAAATGTTCTTGTAATAACTCTAAAGTCCTTTCTTAGGATCATGCTCGGTGGCTGGTTTATTCATAGAGATGGCTGCTTACAACATGTGCGCTATCCCATAATACCCTAGTAGAGGAAGGGAGGTAACTCACTGTACACTATACTTCAAGGTTGTGCTACACTATCATTTACCATTTACTACAGTTCTTTATCATGCTATACTTAGCGATTATAAGTGATTTCGCAGATGATCGTTATCAATTATAATGCAGACATATATGTTACATTATCATTTCTGTCGTCGTTTCCACTTATCTCGCTTTTTTTAATTCAGTGAATTCAGTTTTGTGTAGGTTATTCACGTCTTTGTTTATCCTTGAGTTTGTTTTCTCAGTTAAAATAATTGTCATTTCGTGGCGTTTTTAAACTCGGATCATTTTCGTGTATAATGAGGCTATGAACTTGTTAAAGATAGAAAGTTGATACGGTATCCTCAGTCAAGTCTTTACTGTATCTATCTTGTAAGACGATTTTCCTTTACCATGCATCTGCATACGGTTGGCAAGTGAGCAAATATATCATATTAATTATAACCTGTTCTTTACACGTTAATCGTATTACGAACCAATTCTTCCTTTAAGGAACACGTTTTTCCAGTTTTCAATCATCGTCATTGTAATTAATAAAATCGATTTACGAGTGGCTCTTTAATCTGTTTGCAAATATGTAATGCGTCAAAAATCTAATGTCAAATATCTATAAATAATGTATTTCTACATTGAAAAATAGTTCATCGAAGAAATGTGTATTACTTTGTTTTGAAAGACAAATACACATTTATTCACCATGACGTTGGAAACATAATAACATAGTTGCATAATTTAACGTCATTTGAACAAAGTCGCTTTACTTAAGTAACATTTAAACGATTTGAAATAAAGACAAAGAATGTAATAAATTTCAAAATTTAATGCAAGTGGTCATTTAATATTTTTTTTACATATAAAACATAGCAAACATTATTATGAAAATAACGCATGAAATACAAAATTATGATATTTTGGCAAATACATGTAATAGGAAATGGACAATGGGTATATTCATGAGAAATACCAAACATGATGTGTAACTAAGAAAGAGTAAACATTTCCATGCATGTTAACAATGTCACGTGGAGGTATTCAATCAACCGTTGTTTTCACGTTTTTTCTTCGAATAAGTTATTAGACCGTCTGCAATATGTATAACGCGTGTATACGAGCATACATATCATTACCAAAGTTCCACATAAAAACTCTTCGTGGCCCGTCTTCAATTCAGATCATGTTTCATCGATTCTATTACAGTTAGTAGAACATCCGTGATATGTATCGTATCAAATCACTTCGAGAGTTCCACAAAGCACTCGATATGTTCCCCTTTCTCTTCAGATCTTCTGTGCAAAACCTTACATACACATGTATCTGTTTATGTGTTGTGTCTAACAAGCACTGTCGTCGGTATCAAAGTTATGTGAAACACTTTATTTAGTCCGATTTTTCTGTCCAGATCTTCGGATTCCTCGACATCGGTCGCCGAGTGTCCAGCTAACGACTGGTTGTCAGCCTGTCTTAGGTCTGGAGAAGTATCGGGGTTGTGGTCCGTCACCCAGTTGTATGGGTCCGTTAGGGGTCTAGGTAAACCCCTGGTCAGGGAAGGTCTTGATGAGGATCAGGTCACCCAGTTGTATGGGTCCGTTAGGGGTCTAGGTAAACCCCTGGTCAGGCAAGGTCCTGATGAGGATCAGGTCACTGCAGTTTTTCATGGTTCTAGCCGTTTGGCGTGGCTAGCAGTTAAGGTGGAGTCCATTAAAATGTTCAAATAGGAAGATGACTTCCGGTCAAGTTGGCAATTTCTATCTGGACGTTCGTTGTTTGCTGCATTCTAGAAGCCGCCAACGGTGTCCATGAACAGGGAGACCCAAGTGCAAATGAGGTGATATTATCCCTCATGTTGATGTCAGCGTCCAAGGTCTGGAGCTCGGCGGAGACAGGCAATACAATAGACATGTTGATCAGGAAGTAGTGTCTGTTGTAGGTAAAGGGCGTAGAGCTGTGAACAGCAGGTAACGACAGCTAGATGTAGGTATCAGGTGTGTTCTGGTGATCAGCTATGTGTTCTGTATCTATATACACGTACTTTGTGTACGATCTGCCAAGTATGTGCCAATATAGCCGTCCTTAATAAGGTATTAACCAATCATAACCACTTACGGGTGAATTACCTAATCTATTACATGAAACAACGGAAATATAAAACGTGTCCGGTTATGAGTTTATATGGTCGACAACATGTACTTTGTTAACAAGGTTTGAATAGGGAAGTGTTTGATTTGATCAGATAAGTCATAACAGATCTTATCTGAGGTATCGCCAACTGATATTTTAATTGATTCACATTTAATTATATCAGATAGAATCAATGCTGATAACAGAGATTGTATTTGAAAAAAAATGTAGATACCAATGGTTTATCGAATTTTGAGTATAAATGTTTATATACTTCAATGATGTGACAAATGTGTGATGAACAATTTGTGATCATGTCTTCAAAACCTGAGCATAAATTGTTTGTTAATTTATTATTCAACATATTGTGCAGTTTAAATTTTTTACATTTCTGCATTTTTACGCTAAAATGATATGGAGATTCATTTTTTTACTGACAGTGTCTGTCTACAGTTGTATCACATTGAGGAAAGGGTAACCTAATGTTTGTATTTGCCTTAACACTGCCTTCTAACATGTTGCTCTGCAGACAATCATGGAATCCTATTTGATATCAATTTGATACCTTTCACAAACGCATTATTATAATTGCATCCTTTTTCAATAATAGGTTCGATATTGCACCAGATACGGATAATGGTTTTACGCATACGACGGACATTCATAACATCTATTTATTACAGCCTTCTTTTTCTTTTTCTGAGTGCGAATTTGAAAAAAACCACGTTGAGTTGAATTAATTGTGTGTTTAATTCCCACCTGTATTACACATACGATGTTTACGACCCTCAACTATGTGCCATAATCCTAAAACTAGTTTCATCAGGTATCAGCCAATTATAACCATTAACGGGTAAATTATCTTGTCAGTGACACAAACTATGGAAACCTAGAGCGTGTCCAGTTTTGAAGTTGGCTAAAAAAATTGCCCGGTGAAAAATAGTCGAGAAATGTTTGATTTGATAGGATAGGTTATAAAGGTATTATCAAAGGTATCGCATTTTTAAATCTTGATTGATTTATATCTAATTACACAAGATTTAATTAATACTGATATTATAATTTAACATGCATAACTGTATTAATTGAATTAAAAGTCATGATAGGCGATAAAATAGTTCACTGATGAATAATTTTATGTTTATTTTAAACCATTGAAGCTGTCATCAAGACAGGGACACTGATACAATTCACCTGTACCTTAAACATGAATGACCTGAGCTACTTAACTCAATAAATTCCACTAAATATTACACATCCATTCCTCATATGTACTTAAGATACATGTCCTTTTACCGTCTTATTATTATTCCTTAAATTTATATTTAATGTATACAGTTTGCCAAAATGAATTACACCGTATCATACAACTGTTTCTCCATTTAGGAATCATTGGTGATTGCGGGGGCCAAAAAGTTGGGTAATCAAAATTGGGTCAAAATTAATGTTGAATCAGAATGGAAGGTGCATACAAATTAATTATATTAATTTAAAAATTTAGAGAAGTTAATTTTCAAATACATAACGAGTAAAGTGTGTATATAATGAACGGTGTCACGACTCTAAAGAGATAACTGTGGCTATTTACAACAAACCACGGGAACGACGACATCCACCAGGTGAGAGTACCACCTTGTATCATGAAGGGTGAACGTACCATACACAGGAAGGTGTCACTTAACGTTAGCAATTATTTGTAACACTTACTATAGTCATGTGTTCTGCAGACAATCATGCAGTCTCGCATTTTATATATTTGACGTATTTCATATAACTATAACTGTGGCGCACCATACATGGTATTCATGCGGAATCGTTGATATTATACTTAATAAATATAACTATCATTTGTGTAGGCAGTCGTTTGAAACATATAATAATAATTACATTTCTTCCAATTATTGATTTGCTACTATAATGTACAATATAATAATTCTTTATGATGAAATCTTTTGCAACTTGATCAAACGATATGAAGAAATATTGTGATTTTGTTATGGAACGACTCAATGACCATAATTCTCGAGATCATTATGTAATTTGTACCTATGTTACACCTCGTATATAACAAACATTATCAGACGGTGTACAGGTTTGATCTAATATATTATTGATCAAGAGTCTGGTGTCTTATGATCATTATGCTAAAGTATCAAATATCACCGCTTAAAACTAATTATAGTTTTTTCTGGTATATGCTTACATGATACAAACATTCCTCATGATTGTTTACGTATTTAATTTCTGATCGTGTAAACAAAAACATAACTGTTTGCCAAACAAAACTTACAGGCGGCATGTTTACAGTCACATATGTTATTAGTGATTTCACGTACGCAGTTTCTCGACTAATGTTGACTTTTGAGGAATACAGCATGTTAGTGGTAACAAAGTTTGATGATCACTGAAACAAAAATCATCAAGCGAAAACGAAATTGGTTTAAAGGGCGTAAAAGATGCAAAAATATGTAAGTTGCAAACGAATAGGTTGAAAAGTTCACCTGAGTGTACATAATGAAATATGAATAGCACAAGAATTGTATCAAAATAACTTTTAATACTTAGTGTGTTATAAGATCTGATCAGGTAGTAGCGTCTGTTGCAGGTATAAGGTGTAGGGCTGTGATCAGAATGTAATGACAGTGTAAGTAACCCAGTATTTTCTGGTGAACTGATGTACGTGCTGAACATTTTCGGTGCCAAATATGTGTCACAGCCTTTTGTCAGGTATTATTAACGGGTGATTTACCTGGTCAATGCCATAAAACAATAGAAATATAAAATGTTTCCGGCTTTGTACAGAACCAGCTGATACACATGCACTTTGTTAATAAATTAATATAGACGTGTTTGGTTTGATCTGATAAGTCAAAGCTGAATTTATCTTTAGTATCACTATAATACACCTTAATTGATTTATATTTAATTACATCAGATACAATCAATACTTACAATACAAATAAACAAATACAAATGTTTCAATCGAAGTAATACTAATGGTAGACGACATGATATTTCACTGATATGACTATAAAGTGCTGAAGTCTTTGTGTGCTTGTCATTTAATAAGGAACAATACTTGTTTGTAGCTTAACTTTGACATGTTTTGCAGTTGAAGTGTGTTACATTCCTGCAATCTTTGCACTTATGCGACAGATAGTTTTATCCTTGTACTTACATAAACCAAACTCCTTCACGTTTCTATTTTTAATTCTGTTACATCTTATGCTAACTTGACATGTTTATCTTAGCCATGGTAATAAATAAAGCGCATTATGCATTGTTTTCAGTACCAAAATAAAATATTGTCCCAGACACAGACTTCTGAGTACAGACAATCTATTTATCTGTGACATTCATCGCAAGCATTTATGGCCAGACCATTTTCGAAAACAAAACACACTGATGGTTTTACTTTTCGTTGCTTACCCCATTTGCATCTTTACGTGTACTTATCACATTTCCTCCAAATGTTATTTTGTGACTACTATATGCAGTCATAAATAAAATGTATAGCTGTCTATATTAACCATTAAGGTTCCGGGGGAAAAGGTCTGCTGTATCTGATGTATTGTAGTTGCCCAAGTAGAACGGGTTATTTTCTGCGTCATCGGTTTAAGAGACAGCGAAGGAGCCAAAATTACTCTGTTGTTTTCATTGCAACCCTTGAAACTATTATTTTTAGCTGCCATGTGTTTTATTTCCTGCGGTTTTTGCTTAGGTACTCAACCACACGACGACCTGAACAGTTGCAAGAACGTTCAACCCAAAACCTCAAACAAACAGGACTGCTTTTTGAACCACGAAACAAAATAAAGAGAAATTTTATATCGATTGATATATTTCACTTAGTTTAATTGTAAGATATAACCCATTTATAGGAGATATATAAAAGAAAATAAGGCATAACTCAATATGGAAAGACAAATATTACTGTAACCAGATCGAGACAGTCAATGACATTACAACATCTCTGTGGATTTCAATACTTTAGGTTGCATGCTTTCATACAGGAACATATATATTTTCACAACGCTCAATGCTTCTTTTGAAGTTTTGAGTTCATAAGTCAGAAAATATCAATGATTTGCATGTTTCTTTCTTAATAAGTAAATTAACTAACGGGATATACGTAAATTACGACTAAGACTTACGGGTTATACGTAAATTAAGGATTTGTATGCACCTCCCCTTCTGTTTCAGTATTATTTTAGACATATTTGGATTTCAAACTTTCAAGTCCCTTAGCATCATTGACTAGTCTTAGAAGGACGAACCAGCTGTACGATGCAGTGTAATTGACATTTGGCTGACTGTATCTATTACTAATAACCAAACAAGTAATAAGGACGAACTGTAAATATAAACCAAGTGTTCGTGATGTTAAAAGACAGCTATTTAATAAGCAGTTAGTTTAATTTATGCTCATAACACACCCATTTTTTTTTTAATTTAAAACATTTATTATTTTTTGAGGGTAATCATATAGTCAGCACAAGTAAATATTATAACATTATAGCAAAAGACATCATAAAAGTTGCTGTAAATATTGAAGGTCATTGATCTGATGCTGATGACCCCTCTTAGGCTAGAATTTTTTTTTTGGTTATATTTTGGTTGAAGTTGCTGCCATGTTTGGTATATTTGCAACTACGTGTACTTTGCATTAATACATAGTTCAATGCAATTATATTAATTTTATAGAAGCTTCCTGGTTACTTAGTGAGTGAAACAAATACAATTGTCACCCTTTTGGTGGCCTTTTTCATTCATGTTTCTTTTTATTTTCTTTAACGTTTTTCCTTTTATTTGAAGTTTTGTCAGCTCATAATTTTGTCTGCTCGTTTTGGCGTTTCGTGAGGATGGTGTTCGGCTGCATTGAAGGAGTAAACTTGATGAAAACGAGAAGCTTGCATATAATCAATGAATTCATCTGTCTTTAATTCTATTTATTACTTTTTTTCTTTCCATGCATTTGTATTCTCTGAGCAGAAGAACCCTTTTCTTTGCACCTAACTCGTATATCGTTTCGTACCATAAAAGCAAATCCTCTTGGAAACACAAAGTTATACTTTTCAATTGGCGAAATATCCTTCGTTTTTACTTTTACTAAATTTAACTGAAGAATTCCACTGAAATTTGCTTGAAAAAGATGGAATATGCTACAAATCTTTCCAACTTCAGTTAAATGCTTAAATGGTTTAAGATAAACATATATTTATTGAACGTGTTTTTAATTTAACAAATATATAACAGCATTCTTAATACAACATTTGTAACTTTCAAACGCTTTCAACACAAAAACAACAAAGGATAGAAATAAGTCTCAGGATTTATTGGACGTGATCAGATTAAAGTTATCATAATATATATAAAATGAGAAACACAATCTGAGAATCATTCGTTAGTTGTAATATCCACAGTGCCATTTTATAATAAGCAAGATATCATGGTTTACCACAGTCATAGTTGAAATTAAAAACATTGATTTCAATGTACACCCGAGTCCACAGCAACTTCAACCAAGTATCAAAGATCATTGTCCAATCAAACAAAAAGAGTGTTATTCATACAGCAAAACGTTCCAACATAACATCACTCTCTGGTCCTGGTTTTCAACCTGTGTGTTTGGGTGCGTTTTCTATTTTGTTCCATTACGGTAAGCAGAATGTTTGTGATTTGTGATCGCGCACTCATGTCAACAGAAGTGTGCAACATAGAAACTCCATGTGCTCCGTCTTCTACTCAAGATCTTCAGATTCCTCGACATCGGTCGCCGAGTGTCCAGCTAACTACTGGTTGTCAGCCTGTCCTAGGTCTGGAGAAGTAGCGGGGTTGCGGTCCGTCACCTAGTTGTACGGGTCCGTTAGGGGTCTAGGTTAACCCCTGGTCAGACAAGTTCCTGATGATGATCAGGTCACCGCAATTTTCAAGGTTCTAGCCGTTTGGAGTGGCTAGGGGTTCAGAATGAGGATGCTCTCAGCATCACTCTGGCAAGTGACTTCCGGTCATGTTGATCATTGGTGTCCGGGCTTCTGTTGCTGAATCCATTCTTGAAGCAG